>JASVEL010008686.1:0-90219 GCA_032618575.1 Nicotiana noctiflora
CTGCGAATCTTAGTAGCGGAGGAGGGTCTGGGCCAACTCTGCACGGCCTCCACCTTCCTCGGATCTACTCGAATACCATCACTCGACACCACGTGGCCCAAAAATGCCACAGAACTCAACCAAAATTCACATTTAGAGAACTTGGCATAAAGCTGCTTCTCCCTCAGGATCTGAAGCACTATCCTCAAATGCTGCTCGTGCTCTTCCCGGCTCCGAGAATATACTAGAATATCATCGATGAAGACAATCACGAACGAGTCCAGATAAGGCCTGAACACACTGTGCATCAAATGCATAAATGCTGCTGGGGCATTAGTCAACCCAAAAGACATCACGAGGAACTCATAGTGACCATACCGGGTCCTGAAGGCAGTCTTCGGGATATCTGGCTCCCGAATCTTCAGCTGGTGATACCCGGAGCGCAAATCAATCTTAGAAAACACATGTGCGCCCTGTAACTGGTCAAATAAATCATCAATACGGGGCAAAGGATACCGGTTCTTCACTGTAACCTTATTCAGTTGTCGATAGTCAATACACATACGCATAGAACCGTCCTTTTTCTTCACAAACAATACGGGAGCACCCCAAGGCGAAACACTGGGTCGAATAAAACCCTTGCCTAATAACTCCTGTAACTGATCCTTCAACTCCTTTAATTCAGGAGGAGCCATACGGTACGGTGGAATAGAAATGGGCTGAGTGCCCGGCAACAAGTCAATAGCAAAGTCAATGTCTCCTGTCAGGCGGCATGCCCGGAAGATCAGCTGGAAATACATCAGCAAAGTCACGTACCACATGAACAGAATCAATAGAGGGAGGGTCAATACTGACGTCCCGCACATAGGCAAGATAAGCAGCACACCCCTTCTCAACCATACGCTGAGCTCTGAGAAAAGAAATAACACGGTTAGGGGTGTGATCTAGAGTACCACTCCACTCAATACGTGGAATGCCTGGCATAGCCAGCGTCACGGTCTTGGCGTGACAATCAAGAATAGCATAATGGGGCGACAACCGGTCCATGCCCAGAATAATATCAAAATCGACCATCCCAAGCAGCAATAGATCCGCTCTGGTCTCAAAATCACAAATGGTAATCAAACACGACCGATATACGCGGTCCACAGCCAAAGAATCACCCACCGGAGTGGAAACATAAATGGGGGCACTCAAAGAATCCCGAGGCACACCCAGATGAGAAGCAAAGTAAGAAGACACATATGAAAAAGTGGAACCGGGGTCGAATAGAACCGATGCCTCCCTGTGACTAACCATAATAATACCGGTGATAACAGTCAGATGCAACAGCCGCAGCGCGATCGGGAATGGCATAGAATCTGGCTCGTCCCCCTCTCGAGGGCGGCCTCTAGAACACGACCCCCGCCCGTGGCTGGCCGGGCGAGGTGGAATAGCGGCTGGAGGCTGGAATGATAGCTCGCCGACCACGAGAGCCACGGCCGATGCTGCGAAGGCGGTGAGGTGCTCCCTCCTACGCCTCGGGGCACTCCCCAACCGGGTGGCGAGTATCCCCGCACTCAAAACAAGCTGCGAGAGGACGCGGTGGCCGTGGACCGACCGGCCTCGCCCCGGCTAGTCCGACCCCGGAAGGACCCCGCGCGGAGGTGCAGCCGGAACCGGGGAGCATAATAAGGCTCCCGTGGTCGTCGGAAGACACAGAGTGCTACCGAGCCGCGGCAACGTCGGAGTGAAGCGGACGACCGGAATATCCCCTGCTAAAACGACCCGGCTGCCGAAGTGCGGGCACCGGAGAAATGGCCGGACTCACGAGACCTCTTGGCCTCTCTGTCTCCCCGCTCTCTAGGGAGCATACTCTCGATCCTCCCGGCAATGCTAACTGCCTGCTGATAAGATATATCTGTCTCCGACTCTCTGGCCATGCTGGATCGGATAGGCGGAATCAGGCCCTCAATAAATCTCCGCACTCTCTCCCGAACCGTGGCTACCAAGGCGGGTGCATGCCTGGCCAGACGGGTGAAACTGATGGCATACTCCGATACTGACATGGAGCCCTGTCGCAACCGCTCAAACTCCGAGCGCCAAGAATCCCTAAGGCTCTGTGGAACAAACTCCCTCAAAAACAGATCTGAAAACTGCGTCCAAGTCAATGAAGCAGACTCCTCTGGACTATCCAACTCATACGTGCGCCACCAATCATAAGCGGCCCCGCGAAACTGAAAAGCAGTGAAGGAAACCCCGCTGGTATCCACAATCCCCATAGTACGAAGAATACGATGACACTCCTCTAGAAAACCCAATGCATCATCTGAAACCAGACCACTAAATACTGGAGGGTCATATTTCTTGAACCTCTCCAATCTACGCTGCTCGTCCTCAGAGGCAGCTGGTCCACCTCCTGGTTGTGCTGGGGCGGCAGGAGGCATAACCAAAACATCTGGAACATGTCCCACTGGCACACGCTGCTCCGGTGTAACGGCTACGGGAGTCTGGGCCCCTCCCCCGGCCTGAGAGGTAGCTGCGACAAGAGGAAGCAGTCCTGCCTGGGCTAAAGTGGTATACATGCTCATGAACTGAGCCAGGGTCTCCTGTAGTGCTGGAGTAGTAGCAGCTGTAGTCGGTGTACCAGGTGCCTGCGCTCCAACCTGGTCTACCGGTGGCACCTCAGCGGCAGCGCGCGATGGTGCTGTGGCTGCACCTCGGGCGCGTCCTCGTCCTCTACCTCGGCCCCGGCCTCTGACGGCAGCAACAGGGGGCGCGGGTACCTGATCATCGCGGTTAGCTCGTGTCCTCACCATCTGTGAGAGAATAGAAAGCAATAGTTTAGATTTTTGATGCCAAAAATGTCGCACGACAAGGAATCCAAAAGAAATGAAGAGTTTCCTAAACAGTTACATAGCCCCTCGTAGATAAATACAGACGTCTCCGTATCGATCAGCGAGACTCTAAATAACCGGTCTGTGTCCCGTGACTCCTATGAACCTAGAGTTCTGATACCAACTTGTCACGACCCTAGTTCACCAATTGTGAACATGTCGTGATGGCACCCAGTCACCATGACTAGGTAAGCCTAACATGTTGCGGAATATATAAGTTATAAATACTTAAATAAGAAACAGCGGAAAAATAACATAAAAGATATGTAATCCGTGCCGCTTGGCACATACATCCGTCACACAATGAATAAAACACTACCAAGATCCGGAACCCCACGGTAACACAGACTAAAAGGGAAATACAACCGTGGCTCTATGTGTAAAGAGTATCTAACAACGAAATGAAGAAAAATGTCAACTAGTAATACTAGAATAGAAGGGAAGCCTCCGGATCCGCGGACGTAGCGGATCATACCTCGAAGTCTCCCAGAAAGCTGCAGAATCACCTAGTACGAGCCTGCTCTGATGTACCTGGATCTGCACAACAAAAGTGTGCAGAAGAGTAGCATGAGTACACCACGGCGGTACTCGGTAAGTGCCAAGCCTAACCTCGATGGAGTAGTGACGAGGTAGGTCAGGGCCCTACTGAGAAAACAATAATATAATGATGATAACAAAATAAACAGTTTAAATGATAATAACCCGCAGTCCATATCTCAATAACTCAAGATCTCCGGGAATCGAACCCGCAGTCCATATCTCAATAACTCAGGATCTCCGGGAATCGAACCCGCAGTCCACAAATAATATCACTCCAGGTCTCTAGGAATCGAACCCACAACCCTGGGATCTCTGGGAATCGAACCCGCAGTCCACAAACAATATCACTCCGGTCTCTGGGAATCGAAGCCACAGCCCTGGGATCTCCGGGAATCGAACCCGCAGTCCACCAACACAACAAATAAAGAAACTCACAGAGAGAATATGATATGCTTAACTACAACTTCACCGAAACTAGTTCCAATAATTGTCAACCCTGGGATCTCCGGGAATTGAACCCGCAGTCCACCAACACATCAAATAAAGAAAACACACAGAGAGAATATAATATGTTAAATTACAACTTCACCGAAACTAGTGCCCACAATTTATCAAGAAGTTCAAGTAAATCAACTAGGCAATTAAACATGTTGAATCCTAGCTAATCATGCTTTTCTAACTAATACCGGGTAATGGTAACGCTTTTATCAGCTAAGAGCAGGAATATCACTAATCGGACAATTCAAGTAAAGTGTGTGTTACAACAACCAGCGCATGTACACGCCCGTCACCTCGCATACAAGGCATTTAAACTATCACATAATATCCTAGGGGTGAAAATTCCCCCACACGAGGTTAGACAAGCCACTTACCTCAATTCCGGTACAAAAACCGCTAAGAAACAACCCTCTTGCCGCGAATGTCGGCCTCCACAAGTGTAGTATCTGATAAAAATCAATAGAATCACATCAAAATAGGCTAATTGGGCATTACCCAATCAAATTAACTCAAAATACACCAAAACCCACAAGTTGCCAAAATCCGACTTTCGGTACGCTTATCGAAAATTCACGAAAGTTATATATTCGGAACCCCTGTTTCAATACGAGTCTATGCATATAAAGTTTACCAAATTCGGACTCCGTTTGCCCACTCAAAACCTTGATTTTCTAAAGGTTTTGGTCTAGGGTGAAAACCCCATTAATTACCCAAATTCCTCCATTTTCATGAAAAACTTGCATAATATTATCAACAACAATCATAATTGGAGTCCATAATTGATTACCTGAAGAAACCCCTTGAATCTCCCTTCAAAATCGCCCAAATCGCCCCTTAAGCCGAGCCCCCAAAGTTTGGAAATGTTTCTGAAATTTCTAACTTCTGACAAAATTAACTCCCTGCGATTTCCGCTTCTGCGGACAAAATTCCGCTCCTGCGGATCCGCTTCCGCGACAAAAATGTCGCTTTTGCGAAGTCCAGGCTTGGCTGGACCATTCCGCTTCTGCGGTCTCTAGGTCGCTTCAGCGATTCCGCTTCTGCGGAAGCACAGTCGCTTCTGCGACTTCGCTTATGCGGACAAACGTCCGCTCCTGCGGAGGGCCACCAAACAGTTCACTTCCGCTCCTGCGGAAGTCTTTCCGCTCCTGCGTGACCGCCTCCACGATCCAAAATCCGCTCCTGCGACCCCCGCTCCTACGGAGCAACTGCCGCTTCTGCGGACTCGCCTCTGCGGTCCAAGCTCCGCAGAAGCGAATACCACAGAAGGCAGGCACCAGCCTGCTGCAAGTTTTTAAGATTCTTGCCGTTTAATCACCCGAATTCATCCCGAGTCCCCGGGACCTCATCCAAACACACCAACACATCCTAATACCTTATTCGAACTTGTTCCAATCCTTAAAACGCGTCTAAGAACATCAAAACCCATAATTCACATCGAATTCAAGCCTAAATTTCTTAAAACTTTCCGAATTGCACATTCGATCAAAAACCCGTCCAAACGACGTCCGAATGACCTGAAAATTTGCGGACATATCCAAAATCACATAACGAAGCTACAGAAATTGTCGAAATTCCATTCCGACCCCCGGATCAAAATCTCACCTATCGATCGGATTCGCCAAAATTTCAACCTTCGGCATTTCAAGCCTAATAGAGCTACGGACCTCCAAAATACATTCCGAACGCGCTCCTAACCCCGAAATCACCTAACGGAGCTAATGGAACCATCGGATTTCCGTTCCGAGATCGTCTTAACACTGTTCCGGCTACGGACCGTTTTCTAATTTCAAAACTCTTATTTAGGGACTAAGTGTCCCAAAATGCTCAAATTTTCGGAACCGACTCTCCCGGCAACCCACAATAGCAGAAATGAACTTAGGGGAACAGTTAAATTAGGGATTGGGGCGAAATTTTCTAAAACGACCGGTCGGGTCGTTACAATGTAACAGTAATATATTCACGTCCATTAACAGCTTGACCAATATCAGAAGTTAGAGATACTCTACAAGGAAGTTTTTCAAACAAATAATGTAACGTGTTTGATATTGTCCGTGAAGTCTAAAAATATCAGCTCTACAAGTACTCCTAGGTATACCTTTAAATAATGGATTGTATATTCTTTGAATATATGTAACATAATATGACGAATGAGCAAACGAAAAAGGTAGACAACCTAAAGCAATCATTTTCGCTAATTCCTCACGATCCTTCATTTTATTATATTTTACTAACCCTCCAGTAGTAGGGTTAATAGTTGTTTGACTATCATCACCATCTAGGCCCCATTCTATCGGGTGTGAAATTCTCATATGCCTACTAAGCATTCCAGTTCCCCCTAAATTTCCTCCAGTCAAATGTTTAAATGAATCTTTACAAATTTTGCATCTCACTTTATCAGAACCTTCAATTAATTCAAAAAAATTCCAAACCTTACTTCTTTTTCTACGATTAGTCGTCGGAGCCGTAGGTGGTCTACCACTAGTGCCACGACCACCACCCCTTGTACCAACTCCAACACTACCCACCCCAGCACTAGGTGCACTAGTAGGTGTAGCGGATATCTCTTCTTCAATTCTTATTTCATTATCTTCTATTCCATAATCTTCTTGTAATTGATCATAATCTATATTTTCATTAGGCGATGTTTCAGGAACAATAGATATTGGGCTATTACTACCAGATGCTGAAGAATTACCTCTACTTTTACTCCCCCTACCAGTAACTTTTCTACACGCTTTTTAGCAGCACTAAACATATTGTGAAATTTAAGGAATAAATAAGATCAAAATAAATATGCAATTAAAATATTAATAAGAGAAAGAGTTGGAGGGAGTGCACCGAATTGGAGCACTTGGTTATGCAATTTCGAATTTCCGATGTTACCACGAACAAACGTCAAGCCAATATTCCAACTTGAAGTTCAAAACCCGAATGATAAAATACTATAATTGAATTTCAATTATTTAACAAAAATGAGCCAAATAAATTCGAAGATGAAATGAGAAATTATTAAGACTTGAAGTTGAAGACTTGAAGTCTTGAACTAGATAATTAGAGAATAGGTGAATGAGAGAATTTGAGATTGAGATGAGAATTTTGAGTGAGAAATGAAGAAGGGGGGGGGGAGTATTTATAGATTTACATAAGGCTACATTTGTAAATTAAAAATGTGTTAAAAATTAAAAAAAAATGGCCAAAACTTCAATAGATCCGTTGGCCAACGGATTTTTTTGATTATAGCCGTTTGGGGTGGGCCCCATATATCTGAATTTATAAAAAAAAAAAAATTTGACCGTTGAACCGGGCCGGGCCGGGCCGGTTTACCCGTTAAGGGTACTGTTTTGCCGGACCGGGCCTACCCGGTGTGACGACCCAAAGGGTCATCACTTATTTAATTAATCATTTCGAGCTTCTGAGGCCTTGAAAACCTCATTCTATGTTGCCTCGATTTACGTGCACGATCCGAGCATGTAGCCGGAAAGATTTTTGTGATAGAAAATATGAATTCTATGAGAATTTTGGATAAAAATGATATTAATATTGATATGGTTGACTTCGGTCAACATTTTTGGTAAACGGATCCGGACCCGAGATTTGATGGTCCCGAGAGGTCCGTAGGAAAATATGGGACTTGGACATGCGTCCGGAGTCGAATTCTGAGGCCTAGAGCCCAAGTTATGAATTTTTATGTGAAATTGTTTTTGATACAATTATTAAAGAAAATAAATTAATTGACCTTGGTATCGGGCTCGTATTTTGGTTCCGACGCCCGGTACAAGTCTTAAATATTATATATGTGATTCCTGTAAAGTTTGGTGACATTTGGATGTCGTTTGAGATGTTTTGGACCTTGAGTTCCAAGTTAAGAAGTTTTGAAAATTAAAGGTATGAAAATCATGAGTTTGAGGCTTGATTTGATTAAAACGAAGTGATATTGGCGATACGATCGCACGAACAAGTCCATAAGATGTTTTTGAGTTAGTGTGCATGTTTGGTTTGGAGCCCGGGGGGCTCGGGTAAAGATTTGATAGGCCGTTGGATGAAATTCTGAATTTTTGAACTGCTGGTTTTTCACCCAGCTGTTGTCTTCGCAATTGCGAAGTATTTCTCGCAATTGCGAAGGTAGCAGGTCAAGGCAGGGTTCGCAAATGCGAACCCTGGGTCGCAAATGCGAAGGTGCCCAGGACCAATTGGGTTCGCAAATGCGAACCAAACCTCGCAATTGCGAGGCCTTCAGTAATTGCCTGTCTTCGCAATTGCGAAGAATGTGTCGCAATTGCGAAGGGTTCGCAAATGTGAACCTTATTTCGCAAATGCGACAATCCCTGGAAGCAGCCTAGTTCGCAATTGCGAACATATGTTCGCAAATGCGAACACCCCTTTGTCTGCCAGTGATCGCAAATGCGAACAAATGTTCGCAAATGCGAACTTCCCGACCTTAGCTTATTTTTCAAACTCCAGAAATTGGTCGGGGTTCGCAATTGCGAACCCATGTTCGCAAATGCGAACACAGAGACCTGTAAAACACGATTTTCAGTCATTTCTTCACTTTTTACAAAACAAAAACACCCATTTGCGATTCTTCACGGATTCCTTCTTCATCAAAACAATTGTAAGTCACTTTTTACTTAATTCTTTCAATTCCTAACATCATTAAACATGTTTTTCATAAGAAATCAATGATTTTCATGGTAGAATTCTTGTTTTTGTTAGAAAATAGGGTTTTTCATAAATTGGGGAATTGGACCTCGAATTGAGGTCCGATTTTGAAACAAATCATATATATGAACTCGTGGGGGATGGGTAACCGGATTTTGGTCCTAACCCCGAGTTCCGACCATGTGGGCCCGGGGTTGAAATTCACTATTCATGGCAGAATGTTGTAAAAGTGGTATTTGGTCTTAAGAATTAGTTTGTTGAGTAGAATTGATGATATTAAATCAATTGTGTATAGATACGATTGGATTGGAGTCAAATTCGAAAGGAAAGGGCATTGCTACGGATTAAATCATTCGTAAACTTTCGAGGTAAGTGTTTGTTCTATCCTAGTTAGTAGGAATATGAAATTAGTCATGAATAAATTGTTGAATAAGAGTTATTGGTATTATACCGGTAATGAAGGTAAATTGTTGAAATTATTATGAATTATTGGTTTAAAACCGGTAATTATAAATATTGTTGGTATAGAGATTATTGGCTAATTGCCGGTAATATATATATTTTATATATTTGGGATCGTGTGGTACGCCGACCACAAAGTGACTTGAAATCTTGGCATTGGCCATAGTTGCCGGTAGCCGATTGATATATTTGGCACAAGATATGATTATTGATATATTTGGGAGCGGGTGGTACGCCTACCACAAGATATGATTATTGATATATTTGGGAGCGGGTGGTACGCCTACCACAAGATATGATTATTGATATATTTGGGAGCGGGTGGTACGCCTACCACAAGATATAACTATTGATATATTTGGGAGCGGGTGGTACGCCTACCACGAGATATAATTATTGATAATTGGGAGCGGGTGGTACGCCTACCACAAGAGATAATTACTGTGATAGTTGGGAGCGGGTGGTACGCCTACCACGAGACATGAAATGAAAGAGGAAATTGAGACATGAAAGTAAGATTATTTTGGATATCTTGAGTTATTGAATATTATTTCAGAGCAGAGTATTTCTTTATAAATGTATTATATATATATATCTATATTGCAACTGTACAGGTTTAGGTGGGTGACTGGCCTTAGCCTTGTCACTAGTTCGCTGGGATAGGCCAGGCACTTACCAGCACATGGGGTCGGTTGTGCTTATACTACACTCTGCGCTCTTTTTGCGCAGATACAGGTTACGGACAGCAGCAGCGGCAGTAGCGACTTGTGGATTTTCCGACTACTGAGACTACGAGGTAGCCTTGCAGGCGTCCGCGGGACCCGTTGTCTCTCCTATCTATGCTTTTCATTCTGTTATCTCATGTAATCGAGATAAACAGCTTGTATTTTCTTTCAAACAATTATGTGTATTATTCTTAGAAGTTCGTGAGTATTGTGACACCGGTCTTGGGTAGTGTATCAGATTTGGATTTTTCTTTATCATATCTGACTAAGTCTTCCGCTAATTTTGATTGTTCCGTTGTAATTTTTATGTTGTTAATAAGAAATTGGTTATTAATGGAGATGTAATTAATATTTGGCTTGCCTAGCTTCTATTTAGTAGGCGCCATCATGACCCCGATGGTGGAAAATCCCGGTCGTGACACCCGATTCCGGTTAACCGTTCACAAAAAAATTCCGGAACTAACCCCTACCCCATGATAACCTAGTCCACCCGGCCCCTTTTCTACCGGTCCGGGCCGGTTTCGGTTTCTACCGGTCTGGGCTGGTCCGGAACCGGTCCAACCCGGCCCGTTTAACATGTTTAATTAGTATTAGTATTACTTTTGGGATAGACACAAACTTTTAGCACCTAATTCCACAACTATTAGGATATGCTTCTTAACAAATTTTATTACTAATTTAATTGTAAAATGTCATATTATATAGTCTTATTACTAATTTGATTTGAGAATATATTATATTGTTCAAATCCATTAGAAAAATGAGAGCCTATATTATTATAAAACTATGAATACTATTGATATACCAAAATAACTCTAAAATATTAAACATAAGAACTTATTAGGAAAGGACATAATTGTAATAACATATCTTTTGGACTAAATTACATTCTATGTCAATTTGTTTTAAAATTTAAGATTTTAAAATTTAATATTTTGTCCATTAAATTATTATTAAAAATATGTAGAAAGGTTTAATAAAATCAGTTTCATCAGAATCCTTACTATTGACAATATATTACTACTCCATAATGTCATATCAAGAAAAAATAAAAGTAATGTTAAATGGACTATATAAAGTGTTCAAATTGAGAGAGAGAAATATCCCCACGATAAAGTATTTTTATATTATTTTGAACTGCTTTCAACTCAAATAATATCTTTTCATTATCTTTCGTGTAATATTGAAAAATATTCAATTATTAAAGAACAACCAAGAAAATATTAAAAATACAAATGTTTGATGAGAATGAGAAAGAAAAATGATTAGTAAGAGTCAATACCACTAATACTTTTGCAAAAATAAAGATGTAAAAGTGGAACGACGTATCGATCTTTTTACTCTTTGAAAATAAAATTTATGATGGATAAAATTATAGTTATGATTAAATTTTTAAAACAAGAGGATGTACTCATATTGAGAATCTGAATCAACGTAAACTAAATTATTTTTTATTCAAGATCAAATAATTTAATCTCTAAACTAATTATTAACAGGATAATTTCAATTCAATTATTTTTTAAATTTATCATATGAGTATAATTATTTCTCAAGTGGGAAAAATAATCTTAGGATACATAAATCTATTCCATAAAAAGATTTTAAAAATTAGAATATAAAGTAAAAAAGGTTAGTATTGTACTAAGAATCATAAGGTCATACAAGTGTTTGAGGAAGCACAATAAATACTAAACCCTAAACAAGAACAAACTTTCAAAACTATACTATAAAGAGTCGACCACGGTATAGCATGATTATCTTTTTTAGATGCCTCCCCCGGAATCGCAATGATATTCCTATGTCATACATTACTTGCAAACGTCTCATCAAGAGACATAATACGGTTAGCAATAATAATAAGTGGTGTATCAAAAATGATTGTATTATGAGATCGTGCAACTTACTTTAGATTTAATATACCTCTTCAAACAGCTGAAAACCCCATTATAAATATATTAAAGCAGAGCAATAATGTTAAATTTGTAAGTAAAGAAAAGTTGACAACGTGAAATGAAGCGCTTATGGCTAAGCATCAAATGCTCGAAACAATTGCTCAGAGTTTTAGAGATAAACCGTTTGGTGAAAAAGTAATAGTTTAGGAGGTGGTTTATGTCAAGTACTACCGACAATCCAAAATCGACGAAAGCAGAGACTGTAAAGGCCAGCTTGCCAATATGGTATGGCCTCCAATGAAAAAACTTCAACTGACAAGAAATATAAAAGTAAGAACAGATCCATCATTCAATGACTCTTAATTAATGTCGGAAACGAAAAAGACCATCCAATAAAAGATGATTTGGTTCTTTTAAAATACTTGGTTATCAACCCCAATGGTAATAATCGCGTATTTAATAAAGGGAATATTTTCATCACTAGATTAAAACACAATTTGTGCAAACTATTTGATAGAATTTAAAGAGCTATCTTAGAGCTACAAAAAATGAATATGTTAATCAACTCAATAAAAGATTGATTGCTAAGTTTATGGTAAAAGTAAAATATTTTTTAGTTTTTGACTCAACGGAATATGATACCAACAATTACTACCAAGAAGAAAACTTTAATACCAAATGACCTTCTACCATGCATGTTTGTTGTCAAGTCCATTATTTTTTACGTATGTTAGTGTCACCATATAAATAATAGACTAGGTTAAAATTGATCTTCCAATGCATATAGGTTAATTTAAAAAAAAATTATGTCTGCTATGCTATTGAAAAACTTAGATCCGTCGAATAATATATATGTAATAAGAGGCATATGGTATATAAAAGTTTTGGCAATAACGTCATACATACAGAAATTATGATATTGGTGAATATGCTTCTAAGTATGTATTTATCTCCGAATTCAACTTTCATCTTTCGAAACTAAAGAATATCCTTTTAAACTTGTGTGAAAATAATTTTCAATATGTTTGTGTTTTGCAATTATTACAAATAAGGCACATGGACAAACATCATAAATATTGACTAGATTTATAGAAATATATTTTTAGCGCGAACAACTATATGTTGCACTTTCAAGAAGAATATCAATATCAACTACAAGAATTCTGGTTATGAGAAAGCACCTAAGCATTAGAAGAAAACATACACAAGAAAACATCATCTACAAAGAAGTGTTCGGTAATGTACCATCATATTAAATACTATTAAACTATAATACATAGTTATCTAACTATCATGACTAAATTAATCATTTGTGTGAGTTCTTGTGATGTCCTTTCATTTTGAATTCACGTATTATGCTAGGGTAATAATATTTGTCGACATTTAGATGATTATTATATTATTTTATATAAAAAATTTCCCATTAATTAAATTTTACTGCTCCTTTATATAAATAAATATTTAACTATCATATGCCATTATTAATTTGAAATGCACGTACATAAATACTACTAGTAAACGGGTCATGTGTGTCCCTGTACTATTAAAAAAAATAGTTATTAGTACCCTGTGTTATACTGTCCTTCACTACATGCCCCTAACACTATTCATTTTAATATTTCGACCCTTACATCTAAAGAGACTCTTTCTTTATGATACGTAACATGATCTTAAACAATTTAACCATCTACGTTTTTACCTTACTCATTCAACCCCAACCTGATATCCAAATCCACCCTAAAAGAATCTGAAATTTAATCTATACATATGGTTCTTCTCCTTCGTTTATGGAGGAAACTATGTCATCCCTTCTAAGGTTGCTGGATTAAAAAAAAAATTATTTAACTTTGGGTTGGGGAAATCCGTAGTAGAAATTTCAAGTTTGAGTTTTAAGAGTTGTTTGTGTTTTAAATCGGGAGCTAAAAACTTAAACTCAAATTGTGGCTCATTGTTTGGACGATTTGGTACTCAAACACTTGAATAACTTTCAAGTTCTTTGTGATGCGGGTTGTTTGAGTTTGTACGGAAATTTTAGATCCACCAATGATAAACAAACTTTGATCTTTAGAAGTGAGTTTGATGTTTCAACTCGAAAAAGACGAAATTGGTATTTTAATTTCGTTGATGTTTGCTCAAATTGGAGCTTCCTATTTCAATTAGTATTGTTTATTAAGCTTTAGTTGTTAGTACACTGTTAAAATTTGGATTGAAAAAGAAGAATCTTATTGCTAAAATTTCGAGAGCTATTAGTTCGCAAAAATTTAAAAGACAGAAATACCTAGGTTGAACCTTGAAGGTCTTGGGATTGAACTAGATAGAAAGGTTATTTGCGATAAATTTGAACTACATTTGGTAGATATTTTAGAGAAAAAAAATGAAACAATTGTTTATTTTCAAGAACTTTGCATAATTTTAAAAATTGCTGCAATATTACAATTGCATTTTAATGTGTTCTCACTTCATTTCTTTATTTACTCTTGGCTAGATTAGATTAGCACTAATACATATTAACTAAAATTTAGTTTTTACTTTCTTAAATTATATGTGCTAATTTTGTTCGCACTAGATTCGCTTGGGCCGATGAAAAATATCAAATTTTAAGGAGAAGAATTTTGCAAAGACCTAAAAATGGGTCTGGATACTAAAAAAATTGCCACGTGTACACATGATACGACTCTGTTAAATATAAGGATAAAATTATTAAAACGAGTAACACAGGTATAAATAGCAAAGGATAATATAATAGGACATACTAATAATTATTTTCCGATAGTAAAGTGTGACGACCCGGCCCGTCGTCACGGGAATTACCACCCCGTTATGTTGTAAATACATGTTTTATGATTTTTATATCAGTGTTAGAGTCTATCGGGTGAGTTAGGAGTGATTGGGATTGGAAATGAGGCATATAGCCTTTGTGAAAGAAACTTGAATAAGGAAAGTCAACCCGGAGTTGACTATTTGGTTAGAGGGCTCGGAATCGGATTCGGATGATTCGGTTAGTTCCGGGAGGTGATTTGTGACTTAGGGGAGCGATCGGAATTGAATTTGGAGGCCCGGTGTAGAAATAGGCTTGAATTGGCTAAGGTTGAATTTTGGCGACATCCGAACGGTAGGTGAGATTTTGATCCGGGAGTCGGAATGGAATTCCGAAAGTTGCAGTAGCTCCGTTAGGTGATTTTGGATGTGCCTGCAAAATTTTCAGGTCATTCGGACGTCGTTTGGTCGGGTTTTTGATTGAATGTGTAATTTGGAATGTTTTAAGGAATTTAGGCTTGAATTCGATGCGAATTATGGGTTTTGATGTTGTTAGACGTGTTTTGAGGATTGGAGCAAGTTCGAATGAGGTATTAAGATGTGTTGGTATGTTTGGATGAGGTCCCGGGGCCTCGGGGTGTTTTCGGATGGTTAAACGGGATAAAATTGTGGAAAATTGCAGGTTGGGATCCTGCTTCTGTTGTTTCCGCTCCTGCGGAATTTTGGACGCAGGAGCGTGTCCGCAGAAGCGGACGAGATGCGCAGGAGCGGGTGGTTACGCAGAAGCGGAAGCCATTCCGCTGAAGCGGGGTCGCTGGTGCGAGCCAGTGATCGCAGAAGCGGACGGGGAGAAAATGGGCTGGCTCCGCAGAAGCGGACGTTTGACCGTTTGGGCGAGACCGCAGAAGCGGTCAATGATGCGCAGAGGCGGATGTGTCCGCAGAAGCGGAAGCTTCTTCGCAGAAGCGGGTCCGCTTAAGCGGCCCTTCGCTCGCAGAAGCGGAAATGGCCGGCTAGGCCTGGAACCGCTGAAGCGACCCTTTGGTCGCGGATACGGGTGCATAGGAGCGGAAAATATTCCGCAGAAGCGAAAATCGCTGTAAGTAAGTGTATCCGAAGTTAGAAAAATTTCAGAACATTTCACACATTTTGGGTCTCGGCTTTAGAGGCGATTTGGGCGATTTTGAAGAGAAATTCAAGGGAAATCATCAGGTAATCTTCTATGGACTTAAACTATGATTAATATTGGTAATATTATGCAATTATATTATGAAAATGGAGGAATTTGGGGTAATTTATGGAGGATTTAGCCCTAGGCTTGGACTTTAGAAAATCAAGGTTTTGAATTGGCAAATGGAGTCCGAATTTGGTAAAATTGATATGCTTAGACTCGTATTGAGATGAGGGTTCCGAATATGTGACTTTCGTGATTTTTCGACAAGCGTACCGAAAGTCGGGTTTTGACAACTTTGGGAATTTTGATGTAAATTGAGTTGCATTGATTGGGTGTAGTCCCATTGGCCTAATTTATTTGATCAGATTCTACGCGTGCGGAGCTTGATTCTCGTGGCAAGGGCATTGCGGAGTAGTCGTCTCGCCGTATTGAGGTGAGTAATAGATGTGGGTGATGACCAGCGGGTTCGAAACCCCGGTATACCACTTTGTGACGCTGTATAGCGGCGAGACACGCACACTCTTGAGAGTGCGGGGTCGATCATGATCTGGAGACTATATATTAGTCCGACCTGTTGATACTGTATTATTGGCTATTCTAGAGCCGTCGAACCTCCTTCTCGGATGGTTGTATATATATATATATTGTGATAATGGCCACTCTTGAGCCGAGGAACCCCCTTCTCGGGCGGTTGAGTATACATGTGGGCCGTGAGCCACTTATTGGATCCCGCGAGGATCGTTATCATTGTCTTATCATATAGACATGCTAGTTTACTACTAGTCCGCGACTATTTTTGTTATTATGCCAATTCCAATCTCCGGAACTTGACATTACTGTTTTCCAACTGAAAAATGATAAAAGAGAGTTTTCAAAAACTATTTTTGAGCCTCGCGAAATCGTATCCGCATATTAGCCGACTAGTAGTGGATCGGGTCTGCGCGCCGCAGCGAGGATATATGTTGGATCGGACCGCACGCCGCATGAATATCTCTATGAGACGTGCTTGGGTCGTAGGAGCCCCTCCGAGTCCGAACCCCCACGATGAGCACGGGTACCCAAAATTGGAGTCGGCTACACGCCGTAGCGGTCATATCATGCATCGCATTGCATTTAGCTACATCTTGCTAGTTGTTATGCTATTTATTGGTATTTGTTGGAACAGGTACAGTGAATATTGATTCTAAGACAGGGTAGCTGATTATAGCTCTACATAGTGTTTTATTACGGATTTCTTATCTGCGCTGTCTTACCCTTGTTTATTACCACTGAGTCTGGTAGTACTCATTTTACTCCCTGCACCTTGTGTGCAAATCCAGGTACCTCTCAACAGTGATCCAGTAGTCGTGCGAGGCGACGTTTGTGGATATTCGAGGTAGCTGCAGAGTCCGCAGGACCCGATATTCCTTCCTACTGTCTTTTGACTTTGTATTGACATTTCTTTCCGCACTTGGTATCTTGTAAACCTTTATACACTCATGTTCAGTAGAGGCTCATGACTCTTGACCCTTGGTCTATGGGAGTTGATGTATTATGGGACTTGGTTCCCCGTTTTCGTTACATGTATTGCTTTTATTTCGTCAAATACTATGCCTAAATGGGTTAAAGAGAGCTTCTTGCTCCGTGGTTGATATGGATTGGTCAGGCTGGCTTAGCAATGTGCTGGGCGCCATCACGACCGGATTTGGGGTCGTGACATAAAGGTATTGATTTAACAACGGAAAAGGGCCTCATATATCCCTTTACTTTGTTTTATTGTTCAATCTTGTTCCCCGTTATACTTTCCGTCCAAATTTACCCTTGCCGTCGATCAAAGTTCTATACTTGCCCCTATTTTAACGGCAGGGACACGTGGCACATTCTGAATACGAAAAAGGGCCTGATATATCCCTATACTTTATTTTATTGTTCAATCTTATCCCTCGTTATACTTTCCGTCCAAGTTTACCCATGCCCTCCATCAAAGTTCTATATTTGCTCCTATTTTAACGGCCGGGACACGTGGCATATTTTAGGAGAAAGAACCAGTACAGAAACAGAAAAACTCGAAACCGAATTAGAACTCATGACCCTCATGCTCGTTTTTCCTCTCTTAATTTTTTCCCAAACTTCTCTTAAATAAATACTTTTAATCTGTGTAAGAGATTATCTTAGTTTGACAAAGAGATGAGGTTCAAGACATAAGGTTCTCTCATCTCTTTGCTTGTTGCTAATATTTTTTTCTTTACTTCTATTTTCTTATTCCTCACTCCCTTACATTTTTTTCTTCCTCTTCTTATCACTGAATGAAACTCCACCTTGACAATAAAACTACTCGAAGTCGCCCACAATTCTTTACATATGTATTTTTTCAATCTCATTGATTTAAGAAAAAATTAAAATAGGTGTGGCAGAAAATTTGAAACTTCAGATGAGCTTGATGGAATTCTTTCTCCGGCGATCTCAAAACAACGATAGGAGGTTTATTCCAATTTCGAACAATTATATGAAGTTGGGAAAGTAATTTCTATGGCTAAAACAAATATAGTAAGATTTCATACATGACCAAGTACTCAAGACCATTCATAAAGTCACACTGGTGCCGAAAATTATGTTTTTGAACATTATCTCTTTTAAGATAATCTCTTACACAGATTAAAAAGTTTTTATTTAAGAGAAGTTTGAAAAAAAATTAAGAGAGGAAAAACGGAGCATGCTGGTCATGGGTTCTAGGGCGGTTTGGAGTACTTTTATTTTTGTACTGATTCTTTCTCCTAAAATATGCTACGTGTCCCTACTGTTAAAATAAGAAGAGGAAGAAAAAATGTAAGGGAGTAAGGAATAAGAAAATAGAAGTAAAGAAAAAAATATTGGCAACAAGCAAAGAGATGACAGAACCTTATGTGTTGAACCTCATCTCTTTGTCAAACTAAGATAATCTCTTACACAGATTAAAAATATTTATTTAAAAGAAGTTTGGGAAAAAAGTAAGAGAGGAAAAGCGAGCATGAGGGTCATGGGTTCTAAGTCGGTTTTGAGTTTTTTTCTTTCTGTATTGGTTCTTTCTCCTAAAATATGTCACGTGTCCCGACCATTAAAATAGAAGCAAATATAGAACTTTGATGGAGGGCATGGGTAAACTTGGACCGAAAGTATAACGAGGGATAAGATTGAACAATAAAATAAAGTATAGGGATATATCAGGCGTTTTTCCGTATTTAGAATGTGCTACGTGTCCCGGACGTTAAAATATGGGCAAATATAAAATTTTAATTGACGGCAAGGGTAAATTTAGACGGAAAGTATAACGGGGATATGATTGAACAATAAAATAAAGTAAAGGGATATATTTGGTCCTTTTCCGATTTAACAAATGCGTGAACCAAATGTTTCTCAAAGTGTAGTTGTGAGGCAACACATTCAACTTTTTACCGGCTCAGTGAAGCCAAAGGTCTTATCGGGAAGGCGTTGACACTTGACAGTACTTCCAAGTTCCAACCATAATTTACAACAGCACACGTACAACTCTGCATGTGCAATAATAATTACCTTCTTTCGGTCCTTAATTCCAAATTTCAAACGAATATGGATTATATTTGCACCTCTATTAAACAAATAGTAACTTATATTTATCCTTCATTTTATTTTTCTAATAAAGATACCTCTACTATATACTTCAGAATCAATAGGTATGGGTCCAAAAAGCTAGGACGGGTGGTTTTAGGATTAAAAAGAGAGCGGGCCTTTTTATTCTTTTTTTGGTCTCCTATCTGATATTCGGTACCCGCATTGAAACTCGATTATATTCAGATTCGCGTCGTATAAGGCCTGTCCCACCTCTTTTTAGCGCTATCGCACACCCCGCGAAGGGCGTGATAAAGAGTTTTTCCAATTAAAGGACAATCAAAACGAGATTCGTTTATTAAGAGATTCAGAATCGTCACTTGGAAGATTTATGGTGTCCCAAGTTACCAGTTGAATCCCGAATCGAGGAAAGGTTTGACTCTATTTAACAGTCCGCAAATCAGAAATCCGGATAAGCAATTCTGTTAACCCGGGAGAAGGTGTTAGGCATTCCCGAGTTCCGTGGTTCTAGCACGGTCGCTCAACTGTCATATTTGGCTTATTTATCCGATTTATAACATGCTTTAACTTATGTGCAAATTTTAACTTTTACCGCTTTTATTATTATTTTTTATTGAGAATTTCAACGTCGTGAAAACGCATCTCAAACTACGTCACATCAATGTACCTGTGGTTATTGACATATTTCGACTCCGTTGAGATTTGGATTTGGGTCACATAAATGTGCACCCGAATTTAAGAAAGTAGATTATTAAAAGCGCGCCTAAAGTGACTAGCACGTTATTACCTTTTGGTAGAGCCGTGAAATTACTAAACGGCTCATCCTGAATTATAAGTATTATTAATAAATACACATTTATGAGGGCCCCGTGATTTATGTGTTTTGTCTAGCAAGACTCATCTCATTTATTATTTTAAAGGCACACCTAAAAAGCAACTACGATTCTCTACTTTATTTGTCTTTAAAAGAGAAATCCTAACTTATTCACTCAGATTATCCAGATTCATTATAATCGGGTTACATGAAATGCACCCCCCAAACTTTAGAATTAGCCATCATAACTATGTCACGGGAACCGTACCCATAATCACAACGATTTATTAATCTTGCCAAAAGTAACTACGAATGTGATAAATATGTACTTATTAATTTACACATAATCGCATGATATATGTCAACGAATCACTCGAGGTAAATCGAGAAAGTGTTTTAAAACTCATATATACAGTACTCAAACTAACAAAATTCATTCCTCACATTTAGAGATAAATTAAACAATTGTCTGCATAAAGTAAGTCCAAACTTGTATTGCACTAAACATAAGTTCACGAGAATTATTCTTAATATGTTCACGAAAGTCTGAAAACGTGAGAATAGCATTTAACTGACTATATACATCTTAAGTCATTTTGGCAAATTGAATTGGGAGATACCTAACAAAAGATTAAACCTCAACCACAAACAAACTGAATATTCAAGATAACATATATTTTATTTTATATAAAATTAAAAAAAAAACTCGATGAAAACATAGAAAATAATAGTGTTCATTCACCACAACAAACAAAATAAAGCTAACGGATTCATGTTAAAAGTGCAACAACAGCAGCAATAGTAAAGATTTCATGTTAAATGCAATCTAAACCGAAACTCAATATCATATTTTATATCACCAAATTAAAGAAGTAATAAGAGAATGAAGAGATGGACCTTCACTGCTGCTTATCTCTTAACGGGTATAACAAAACAAAAATCTCTGATGCAGCAATTCAATAAACCAAAAACCCGAACCTTGAACCGGAAAAATATTTCTTCATTATTTCGAATGTCTCCTTCAAATGTTTCTAATGGTCCTCTGCTCATAGGGACTTAACTAACATATCACCAATATAAAATTTTATTGATTTTCCTATTTGTTCTTCGAACATCCGATTTACTAGGCGTTGATAGGTAGCACCAGTATTTTTTTAACCCAAATGGTATTACATTATAACAGTAGGTTCCAAACTTAGTGATGAAAGAAGTCTTTTCTTGATTGTCCGGGTCCATTCGAAATTGGTTATACCCGAAATAGGCATCGAGAAAACCGAGTATCTCATGTCGATAATCCGATCGATGTTAGGAAAAGGGAAAGAATCTTTGAGGGATGTCTTGTTTAGATCTTTGTAACTTCACACATTCTTATCTTATTCCCCCTTTTTAGGTACTACCGCTATGTTAGATAACCAATCCGGGTATTTAACTTTCCGGATGGACCCAATTTTAAGGAGTTTGGATACCTTGTCCTTGATGAATGCATGTTTGACCTCGGACTGCAATCTCCTCTTACGCTTATCCTGATGGAACTTTGGGTCCAAACTCAGCTTATGAGTGTTACCTCTGGTGGGATTCCCGTCATGTCAAGATAGGACCAAGCGAAATAACCTATATTAGTTTTAAGAAAATTAATGAGTTTTTTCATAAGCCCCGGTTCCAAGGTATACCTTTAGATCTAGTTGTTGTTCGATTATTGTGACTTGCTCCAATTCTTTGACCGTCAATTTGGTGGCGTCGGTATCATCAGGATCTATGAGCAATCTCAAAACTCCATAATCATTATCTTCGTCTATTCCTCATTCCTCTAGTTCAGTCGAGACCTACGTCGATGATTGCTATTAACCAATTTTAAGGAGTTTGGATACCTTGTCCTTGATGAATGCATGTTTGACCTCGGACTGTAATCTCCTCTTACGCTTATCCTGATGGAACTTTGGGTCCAAACTCAGCTTATGAGTGTTACCTCTGGTGGGATTCCCGTCATGTCAAGATAGGACCAAGCGAAATAACCTATATTAGTTTTAAGAAAATTAATGAGTTTTTTCATAAGCTCGGGGTTAACCCGGTTCCAAGGTATACCTTTAGATCTAGTTGTTGTTCGATTAGTGTGACTTGCTCCAATTCTTTGACCGTCAATTTGGTGGCGTCGGTATCATCAGGATCTATGAGCAATCTCAGAACTCCGTAATCATTATCTTCGTCTATTCCTCATTCATCTAGTTCAGTCGAGACCTACGTCGATGATTGCTATTAATTTTTTCCTTCTTGGTTGGCTTTGTGTTTCTTGATGCTGAAACTGTTGGTACCAAGATCATCTCATCGACAATGAATATATCCTTTGTGGCTAGCTATTTTCTATAGACCATCTTGACTCCTCCCATCATAGTGAACTTTAATGTCTAATGCAACGTTGAGGGTACTACCCTCATGTTGTGAACCCACAGCCTTCCGAACAAAGCAATGTACCTTTTGTCCCTGTCGATCACGTAGAACACTTCGTCTCTTGGATCGTCCCGATGGTGTTCATTGGTAGGGTTATTTCCCTTTTAATCGTTTCACATGCCATGCTAAATTCGCTCAACAACTGGACTGTCGGCGCTATTTGGTCCTGTAACCCAAATTGTTCTACGCTCTTGATATGATGATATTGGCTGAGCTACCTGGATCAATCCACACACATTTAACTCAAGATTTACTGATAAGTTCAAATATAACTAGTGCCAAGGTATACCTTTCGATCTAGTTGGTGTTCGATTAGTGTGACTTGCTCCAATTCTTTGACCGTTAATTTGGTGGCATCGGTATCATCAGGAGCTACGAGCAATCTCAGAACTCCGTAATCATCATCTTCGTCTATTCCTCATTCCTCTAGTTCAGTCGAGACCTACATCGATAATTGCTATTTAATCTTTTCCTTCTTGGTTGGCTTCGTGTTTCTTGATGGTGAAACTGTTGGTACCAAGATCACCTCATTGACTATGATATATCCTTTGCGGCTAGCTATTCTCTATAGACCATCTTGACTCTTCCCATCATAGTGAACTTTAATGTCTGATGCAAGGTCGAGGGTACCACTATCATGTTGTGAACCCACGGCCTTCCGAACAGGGCATTGTACCTCATGTCCCCGTTGTGAGCACGTGATTTTTACCCTACACATGAGTTATTCCTATAAAATTTAAAATAAATGATTTTTCCTTATTTTCTAAATTTTGTGTGAATTTTGTGTTAGTTGTTTTGCATGTTATTTGCGGGTGATAAATGAAAATACAAAAATTTGCATCTTTAGGAAATTAATTCTTTTCAAACGAATTAAAGAAAAAATCAAAAAAAAAATTAGTTAGCTTTTTAAAATTGAAAATTGCCAAAAAAGAAGGTAATTATTTAGTTTTAATTAGTTCCAAATAATTACAAAGTAGGAAGAATATAAAAAATATAAAAACAAAATAGAAATACAATAAAATACCAAAAATACAAAGGAAAATACAATACACTACTTAATAAATGGGACAAATTGGGCTAAAATCCATAACCCTTTAGTGGCCCAAATGCAAAACCGCCCCAGCCCAGCCGGTCCAAGCTGCCCAGGCCCAAAATGCCTCATCCGGTCCAGTCCATTTAATCTCAGCCGTAGATGATAATCAATCCAACGGCTCCTAATTTGTTATCACATCTTATTACCTAAGCCAAAACAAACCTTAAACATTTCACACACATGCACATTTTGTCTCTCTTCTTGTCTCTCTCTTTCCAACCCGCCTCTCTCTTCATCTTCACCATGGCCGCCGCCTAGGTTTCCGCCGCGGGCAACATCGGCCGGCCTTTTCTCCGATCGAAACCTACGTCAAAACAATCCCTTTCCCCTCCTTATCACTCCCCCACCATTAGCCTCCTTCGAAACCTAACCAATCTCCGTGAATATCGAACCCTAATCCGCGCCTCCACCCACCACCCATGGCGGTGCCGCCTTAAAACCACCCAAAATCACACCCCACCGTTCTTTTAAACTCCCTCATGCCATGACAAGATTAATAAGTTCCAAAGGCTGCCGGAAATACAAGAATAACTCAATAGCCGCCGGATTGTCAAGAAAGGGCTCGGATTCAAGAAAAAATGCAAGAACAAATGAAGAAGCAAGTGAATAATCAAAAATGAAGAAAAAAAAACGGAAGAAAAGCAGGAAAAAAAAAAGAGAAAAACAGAAAAAAAAAAATGAACGGCAAAAAAAGAGCTAAGTTCTCTCTCCCTTTTATTTCAATTTTATAAGTATGATGTGTCTGATGTTCTAATATTTTTGATTTCATTTTTCTTTTTTGTTAACTTCTGATTAGTGTGTTTTAACAATTTTTAGATTTTTTTTTAGATTTCGGTTAAAAGGGAGTTGCTGTCAATTCTTGTTTCGGCTATTTTCTGATTTTTTTTTTGATTTATGTTGAGCCGTTGGTTTCTGGTTTTTTTTTAGTATTGTTTTAACAATGTGTATAGTAACAGTATAATGGGAATCGCTTGAATTTCTGTTTTGTTTAAAGTTTAATTGAAAAATAAACAGTGTCGATTAGTTCAAAGTAAGTTGTTTACTGAAATTGATTTGGTATTTTAGTATTGGGTATTCTATTTATTAGTTCAAAGTAATTTGTTTGCTGAAATTGGTTAATTTGGTGATATTTGTTAGAGTTAAATGCTGCTGATAATGATGTTGTTAGTAGTTGATTAATTAGTATGCAATACTGCCTGAACAATAGGGCCTACCCGTTTGCCAAATAGTGAGTCTGTTTTGATAAGTATTCTGATCCTGTTTTGAAATTCAAATTGGTTAATTGCCATTGTTAATTGAGATTAGTGGATTCAATATTGATTAACCCTTAGGATGTATTGGTTATAGCTGAAATCAGTGACTTAGTTCAATTATTAGATTCGCCTTTAGACTATCATAGATTCAATTAGGTCGATAGTTGAAATCACACGATTTATAGCAACCTAAGGTGTTTTACTAAATAGAATCAATTGCGGCTAGTTATCTCGATTAATAAGACTCACCATCTATCAATTGTTTCCCCGAGTCTTGTTAATCGGATAATTAATCATAAGTGGCCATATTTGTAAGATTGCCTAGGGTTGGCTATAGTTGAAATGTGATTTCAATTAGTGAATTAATCTGAATTTAAAGTAGTTGAAAAGGCTAATTGGTTAATTGAGCAATAGTCACTTAATTGTGGCTATTTGATAAATACAAGTCTGAAAATAGGTTAAATTGGGAGAAAATACAGAATTTGAAGTAAGTAATAAGCCTTAAGAAGTAGGGGTAAATCGGGAAAATGAAGTTGGTATAGTTGTAATAAGTTTAAAAGGAAAAGGGTACAATTGGAAAGGGAATTGGCATAGTTGTTATAAATATAGAGCTTTTAGGGTAATTTGGGCATAACAAAAGGTATCTTACTTAATAATAGAAGGAAATGAGGGCACAATAGGAATTCCAAAGGAAATGGAACATGGTAGAGTATTCTAGAAGGGGTTTTAGTGTAGATTTCAATAAAATAATTGCACTAACTTGTGCAACAAGCTAAGAATATGAGGGTTTTTAGTGAAATAAGTTCCTCCTCTTTTGGGTCTATAAATAGATATTTTCAGCTTGAAATGAGGGAGTTCAATCTGATTTTAGTTTTTTTTTTAGCATTTTTTAGCCATATGAACCTCAGAAAAATTTCAAAAATATTTATTGAATTCCAGATCTAAAATTAATATTTCAGATTCAATTTTCTTTTTTTATACCTTCAAATTCATATCAAAAAATCAAAAACAGTGGTAGATTCATCATAAATCAGTGAAGAACAGTCTTAATGTTAAATTGGGTTTTGCAATAACTTGAAATTCTGAAAAGTCCTCTTCTGGGTAAACTGTTTAGTACACTGCTGCTGTGGACTTTGTGATTGTTATGCTGTTACTGCTGGAAATTGTTGCTGAGTCCTACTCTACTGCTCTATGTTTATAGATCTAATGGAATCTATTCAAATTTCAGGTACACATTTGTAACCTCAGGCTTATGGAAATAAATTGAAGTGATGCTCCCTTCTCTTGTTGATCTCTGTTGACTTTACTGTTTTCGTTGGTGAATTGCCATTGATTTAAGAAATTTATTGTGAAATATAGACTGCTTAACATATGTAATCGAGAATTGGACAGTTAAGTTAGTCGATTTACTTTAAATTACTGCCAGTTATGGATTCGAAAGTTCTCTAGTGACAGTAGATAATTTTGACAGACAATATATCATTTATCTAACCAGGAGTTTTATTGTATTTTGAATTAACAGGTTCAGTCAATTGGACTGCCTGAATAATTAGTTGTTACGGTGTTAAGTTCAGTTTCTACTTACGCTAATGTATTGATTGTAAAGTCATACTTAGGATTGAATTTACACAAATAATGATTCTGTCCCAACATTTTATACAAGGCATTTGATGTTTAGATATATTGTTTAATTGGTTTTGATAAGATGCAGTCTAAAAGAATAGGGTGGGATATTGAAAATCTAGTTAAACAAATCAGGAGAACATCTCTGGAAATACTATCAGACTATGAAGAAGGGATGAGCCACCAGAATCACTGGCCAAGGCTTTGCCCATGTAAACCTTAGTGTTAAAGTCAAAACATGAAGTATCCTACTGCATTTTTCAATAACATTATGACGATTTTTCATGTCTAAAATTAGTTATGGTGATACCTTTCTATATATCCCATATTCTAATTCTCTGTTAAGAATATTGTGTAACTATGGAATCAAACAAGATAGAGCAAAGAATGAACTCGATGGTGGCTTTAGGGAAGAAATTCACGAGAAATATTCAAGATCATAAGCGTAGGCTATTCAAGATCCTGAACTTCCCCCAGAAACGAGAGAAGCTTGTCGTTACAAGCTTTCAAAATTGCCAAGGAACAGTTCATTTACTCGAATAAGAAATCGGTGCGTAAGTAATTGTCATAGCTACGGGTACGGTTCCCGTGACGTAGTTGTGGTATTAAGTTTCGAATTAGCTTTAAATATGCATATCTTTAATTCATTTAGTGGAGTAAATTCGAGGCGTGCCAATAGCGAATTTTATGGCCCTCGCAAAGTACAAACACGAAATTACTTTAGGCGCGTTAGTTAACAATAATACCTTCCTAATCACGGGTGCGCATTTATGTGACCCAAATCTTACTCTCGGCGAAGCTGAAATACATTAAAATCATAGGCGCACTGGTTGCGGTGTGACTCGAAATGTGTTTTCGTGACGTCGCAATTCTCCTAAAAATTGAAAAGCGGAACATTAATAGCACATAGTTAAAATATATAAAGAAATCAGATGAAAACAAAAATTGCAGTTGAGCGACCGTGCTAGAACCACGGAATCCGAGAGTGCCTAACACCTTCTCTCGGGTTAACAGAATTCCTTATCCAGGTTTCTAGTTTCGCAGACTGTATACAGAGTCATAAATTTCCTCGGTTCGGGATTAAACCGGTGACTTGAGACACCATTATTCTCCCAAGTGGCGACTCTGGATAATTTAATAAATTGATCCCGTTCCGACTGTCCTTTAAGTGGAAAAACTCCTTCACCGATTATTATTATATCCCTTCTCGGGGTGTAGTAGTAAACAGTGGCACGTTTACATTTACGTATGTGCATGTGAAAAAAGGGAGGTGTGACAGCTCTGGCGACTCTGCTGGGGAAAAGTAACCCAGAACTTCGGTTCAGGGTTTAAGAATTCGAGCTCGGTTAAATTGTTGTTTTTGCTTATATCTGATTTCATTATATGTTTTGATTAATGTGCTACATGTTTACCGCTTTGATATTACGTGAATTGTATATATAAAAAATTGTGCCGAAAACCCTTCTCTTCTTATCTCCGGGGATGTACTTACTGGTTGAGACTCCCCTTTCTGTTAGTGTCAATACCAAACATAAGAAAAAGAGGCCGGATAAGTTACAAAGCCGACTGACCCCGTGGGTCACCGGTACGTAGCCCTCTCCTCGATCCGAGTTGTCCACTCGGGTACACGGTCTGCTACCAATGAAAAATCAGGATATTGAGCCTAGGTCTAGGACGTTTATTTGCATCATATCTGACTTAGGGGGACTCAACACAGGGGTTGAGTCCGTCTAGGACAGGTGACCCGGTAATCAAAAGACGAGCATGTTATATGTTGCATTTATTTGTTCTAGATTATTGTTGGCTAAATTCCTGAAAAACAAAAAGAGAGGAAATTTTATCGAAATGTCGACGAAACGATGTCGAAAGTTTGAAAAGAAAATTTGAAAAATAGGTAGAAAAATTTTGTTGAAATAATTGGTCGAATAATCTGACCGAACTACGCAGGTTTGATTCTCGCCATTAGGTGGGATACGTAGGCAACCCTCATCGGGTCCAACCACCCCTTTTAAAAAAATCAAAAAAAAATGTCGAAGTTTTAGTTTTCAATAAAATCAAAGTGATGCTGTTTTTGAAAATAGCCGAATGTTCCGAAAGGACGCCGGAAGGTTGTTTTTGCAAAAATGGCCACTTTGAAGACTTTTCTTTTCTTTTTGAATAATGGCCTTGAAATATTCCATGTGGAAATGTTGAAAGGCCGTATCCGCAAAATCAAGTTTGAGTTTACCACCCCTTTTCAAAAAAAATCAAAGGACGCCGGAAGGCTGTTTAATTTTGTCAATAAAATCGAAGTGACGCTGTTTTTGAAAATAGCCGAATGTTCCGAAAGGACGCCGGAAGGCTGTTTTTTGCAAAAATAGCCACTTTGAATCATTTTAATAATTTGCGGGCACAACCTTGAAATATTCCTTGTGGAAATGTTGCAAGGCCATAGCCGCAAAATCAAGTCCGGTTCACACACCTTTTGCAAAAATAACCAAAAAATGTCAAATTTTTTATTTTGTTATAAATAAGTCGAGTGATGTTATTCTTGCTTAAAATAAGCTGAATGTCCCTCAAAAGGACGCCGGAAGGCCATTTTTGCAAGAATAGCCACTTTGAGTTTTTAAATAATTTGCGGGCATAGCCTTGAAATATTCCCTCGCGAAAATGTTGAAAGGCCGTATCCGAAAAATTAAGGTTGAGTCATCACTCAACTTTACAAAAATAACCACTTTATCAAATAAGCCATTATGTGGCCAATTTTGTAGAAATAGTGATAATTGACACCAAAAATATTCTTATTCTTGTAGAAATCTCCTACACAAGTTTGTAGTTGGAGTCGGTTCCTATGTTTTCCTTCAAAGAAAAAGAAAAAAAATCATCAAAAAAAAATCAAATAAATATGTCTTTATTTCTTGCATTAATTTGCAAGAACTACGCTCGATCTGATTCATGCGGGGTCATGATACGTAGGCAATCCACATAGGATTCGACCATATCCATTTCCATAACCAAAAAAGAAAAAAAAATGAAAAAACTACAAAAAGAAAAAAAAAGGGGGGGGGGGGGGAGGAAAAAACCACAAAAAAAAGAAAAAGAAAAGAAAATAGCAGAAAAAAAGAAGAGAAATCAATAAGTGGGATACCTTAATGCTGACATGCTGGCTTCGTTTTGTTGTGTCCATTTTCAGAAAGGTGGTTGGTTGTGGTTCCAAAATAACTCTTTCCTATAATACAAGGTCAGAGGACAATGGCAGAGAATCTCAAGACTAAGTGGGTTGGTATCGGTACCCGACAATAGCTAGTTGAACGGAACCACATGTTAGTAGAAGAAGTCAAAATATTAAGACAACACGTGGCTGAAATGTATCGGGCATGGATGGATGGAAAAACACCACCCCCACCACCACCTAGTTTCATGGACCCGGTCCTTACACTGAACCCGATGCCAAATATACATGCCTATCGCAGCCTTTCTAGCCACTCGAGTAGCTCAATTACTCGTCCCCCAGCTATGCTCTCCCAACACTACTCCCATCCCCAACCCCACTACTCTACCCAGGGCACCCAAAATCGTAGTTCACCTTCTAGGTACCCAATTCCACAAAAAGCCTACCGACCCCCACAAACATACCGGAAACCCCCTGGGTCAGGTTTCAAGCCAAACAAGGCGTTTAGGGAGGAAAGGTTGCTGAAGCGAGAAAAGGCTTTTACCCCTATCGGAGAATCTTATGCGAGTTTGTTCGAAAGGTTGAATCATGTTGGCTTGATTAAGCCGCTCGCCAGATGTATTCCAAATCCTCTTGCAAGAAGCTTCGATCCTACTGCACGATGTGTATACCACTCCAATGCTCAGGGGCATGATGTTGAAAGATGTTGGAATTTGAAAGAGGAAATAGAAAGAATGATTCGGGCAGGAATGATTGCGGTCCAAGACACTGGCACCCTGAACATTATACAGAATCCTCTACCTGCATGTGACGTTGCGCATTTTGTGGGGACGATGCCCGATGACGAGGGTGAAGAGATTTTTCTTTGGAAGCCGAAGATATTGAAATAGAAAGCGATCTTAATGCAGAATACAGTGGCTAAGATGCCATGCTTGTCAATTGGGAAGGTGCTCCAACTCTTGGAGTTTTGGTTGTTTTATTTTTGTGTCTTTTCTGTTACCCAGGTTATTTCAGGGTTGTAATCCGGACGTTGTCTTGAGAGTCAAAACCCTTCTATCTTTGCTTTGTTTAGTAATAAAAATTGTTTAGTGCCGTCTAGGTTTGTAATTCTAGTCTAGTCTGTTCGTTTTGTTGTTGTTTCAACCCATCAGTTTAGTACAACTCTTTGTTTCCCATCATTCCTAGTTATTCCATTTCTGATCACTTTGCATTTCTTCTCATACTGATTTTAGCAACATGACATGCACATAATTCTAAGCCTGGTTTTTAAAAGTCAATGAAACAATGTTGAAGATATAATGATACTCGGAAGAAATAAAAACATATTGGAATATTGTGAAGCCAGAATCAAGTGAACATTGGGAAAAGCGTAACATAAAGAAATGCCTTGGAAATGCATCATCAATTTAAAGCCAAAGGCAAAAATACCCCAAAGCTAAGGAACCATTCATGGTATCGAGATTGTTGCCCAATGGCACTGAGAATCGTCAAATACAAAAGGCAAAAATGTGAATTAATAAAAAGTGTTTAACCGTGTAGTTTGTACTTGGTAGGTCTCGAAGATTGGAATGACGAAGGCATTTTATTCGGCTATCTAAACACTTCGTCCATTGTTACCCCTTTGAGCCATATTATATTTTCTTTCATATCCCTCTTTCGGAATCAACAACAAAAATTGAGGATTGAGCGGGGAAATCAAATGGAGAAAAGAAGAAAAAGAAGAAAAAAAAAGCGAAAAAGAAAAAAAAAAGAAAAGAAGAGATAAGAAAATCGGGAGAAGTCAAATCGCAACAAGGAAGCGATTTTATGGTCTGAACTACGTTTGACTTGATCCCGAAAGGGTACGTAGGCAGCCTCACTGAGGTTCAGTCACAATAAAAGAAAAATCCAAAAAAATCCCCCAAAAAAGGAAATTGGGCATGAGTTATGGTTGTTCAATAAATAAGATTCCGAAAGTTGTAATCTTTAACCCACGTTGAAATATTTTGAGCCTTTATATCCTTCTTTCTAAACCCCATCCAAAAGCCTGCATTACGGTCCAAAGCAAGACCTTCTAATCAATCTTCAAGAAATGCCGAGTCAAACAAGCAAAGGTGAATCACATCAAGGGCAACACTCGAGTCCGAACAAAGGAGAATGAAGAATTCAAGATGATGAAAACCACCACGAGACTCCACGATGAGAGAAATCAAAATGAGAGAGTCTTATCGGTGAAAACCCTCACGGGCACCATAAGGCGACAGTGAGTTGAGAGAAAAGAGCAAATGAGAGAGGCTTGATGGTGAAAACCCTATGGGCATTACAAGTCGACTAAGGATCAGATCAAAGAAATGAAGTGTTGAATACCGGTTTCACGGCAGAACTTGCAACAAGAGTTGAACATCAGATTTGCTATACAAAGAAGGCTGAAGTGCATGTCAAGGTCGCTAGAGTCGGTATTCACGTCCAATAGGTCCTTCTTCTGTAGGTTTCTTGTTAGGAATTAGGAATCCTATTTCTCTCTATTCTTCATACCTTGTTTCACCCTCCCTCTTATTGAGTCTGTCGGGTCATAACAAGTAAAGAAATGATTTCAAAATTTGCCACCAAGCTTTCCAATTGCACAAGATGGGATTTGGCCAACACGACAATTGTCGTAAGTCGGGAAAAGACAAGGCCAATGCTTTAAGCCAAAAGAGCAACATGTGCAATGAAGCGGGCAACAATAAAAATGTTTGGGGTTCATGCAAGACACAAAGGTCGGCAAAGAGCCAATTCGGGAACAATATAATAAATAGAAACATGGGGTTTGAACAGAGAAAGGTATATATTCTGACAAAGGAAAGAGTCGATCAAGAAACACCCAAGGTTGTCAAATGAAGTCATCGAAGGAATTGAGATCGAAGTTTGTGGGATCCGTCAAGAAAGGAACAACATACATGCCGTAAGGAAGGCGGGTTTTGAACAGAGAAAGAATGAAAAGAATAGTCGGTGAACAGGCCAAGCATTCAAGTGGAAAGTTCAAGGCCACAACCAACCATCACATTTTAAACTGACAGAGTTTTCTTTGCTTTGAAACAGGAGCAAAAGATATTGTCAAACTGGGGCAGAAAAATTTTCCTGAAATCGGATAGTCATCCGAAGAGCATGAAGGCGAATCCATTCGTTGTTTTTGGAGATGAACAATTCAAGTTGAAAGGTAAATGAAGCAAGTATCGGAGAATGATACAATCTTAGTCTGTTGAAACTTTCTCCTAAGACAAAAGTCTTAGTCCGATGAATTTTTCACCTAAGATGAATGATACAATCTTAGTCTGTTGAAACTTTCTCCTAAGACAAAAGTCTTAATCCGATGAATTTTTCACCTAAGATGAATGGATAAAATCTTAGTCTGTTGAATCTTTCTCCCAAGATAAAAGTCTTGGTCTGATGAATTTTTCACCTAAGATAAAAAGATAATGCAATGTGAAAGAAAAAGGAAGGGAGAAGCCAATGAAAGCAGAAGTTGGAAAAGAAAGAAAGGGCAAAAGCTGAAAAAGAAAGGAAAGATTATTGAAATTGAAAGACTTAAGAAAGTCTGAATGGCAAATGGACCCAGTCTGATGAGTTATCTCCTGGAGTCATAAACTCAGTCCGATGGATAATCCTCCTAAGACCATGCAAATGAATAGACCCAGTCCGAAGAGTTATCTCCTGGAGTCATAAACTCAGTCCGATGGATAATCCTCCCGAGATTACATTGAAATGGACATAGTCCAGTGAGATACAATCTTAGTCTGTTGAATCTTTCTCCCAAGATAAAAGTCTTGGTCTGATGAATTTTTCATCTAAGATAAGAGGATAAAATCTTAGTCTGTTGAATCTTTCTCCCAAGATAAAAGTCTTGGTCTGATGAATTTTTCACCTAAGATAAAGAGATAATGCAATGTGAAAACAAAAGGAAGGCAGAAGCCAATGAAAGTAGAAGTTGGAAAAGGAAATGAAGGCATAATTTGAAACGAAAAGGAAAGGCATAATTTGAAAGGTAAAATCAGAAGTTGGAAAAGAAAGAAAGGCAAAAGCCGAAAAGAAAGGAAAGTATAAATAGACCCAGTCCGAAGAGTTATCTCCTGGAGTCATAATCTCAGTCCGATGGAAATTCCTCCTGAGATAACACAGAAAATAGACCCAATCCGAAGAGTTATCTCCTGGAGTCATAAACTCAGTCCGATGGTTAATCCTCCTGAGATTACATTGAAATGGGCATAGTCCAGTGAGATACAATCTTAGTCTGTTGAAACTTTCTCCTAAGATTAAATGTCTTAGTCTGATGAATTTTTCCCCTAAGACAACCTTCAGTCAAGGTAACACAAGTTTTTAATTTCATGCATTTTTAATTTCTGTTATGCGCCCACCTTCTAACACGGAAATACATTTCTGCATTGCACGTTTAATTTCTGTTAGGCGCCCACCTTCGAATACGGGAATATTTTTCTGCATCGCATTGCACGTTTAATTTCTGTTAGGTGCCCACCTTCGAATACGGGAATATTTTTCTGCATCGCATTGCACGTTTAATTTCTGTTAGGCGCCCACCTTCAAATACGGGAATATTTTTCTGCATCGCATTGCACGTTTAATTTATGTTAGGTGCCCACCTTCAAATACGGGAATATTTTTCTGCATCGCATTGCACGTTTAATTTCTGTTAGGTGCCCACCTTCGAATACGGGAATATTTTTCTGCATCGCATTGCACGTTTAATTTCTGTTAGGTGCCCACCTTCGAATACGGGAATATTTTTCTGCATCGCATTGCACGTTTAAATTCTGTTAGGTGCCCACCTTCGAATACGGGACTATTTTTCTGCATCGCATTGCACATTTAATTTCTGTTAGGTGCCCACCTTCGAATACGGGAATATTTTTCTGCATCGCATTGCACGTTTAATTTCTGTTAGGCGCCCACCTTCAAACACGGGAATACATTTCTACAAGTTATGGTGTATGTAGCTAAAAGCCCACACTAGGGCAGAAAAAAGAAAAAAAAAGGAAAAGTTTGTTGTTTTGCTTTGAGCAGGTTTCAGCTCGAGGACAAGAAGTACCATTGAAAATCAAAAAAAGAGGGGAAAACAAGAAAAGAAAATCAATAAAAAAGAGAGTCAGCATCAAAGAAAATCAACAAAAAAGAGAGTCGGCATCACCGAAAATCAAGAAAAAAGGAAGAAGAGCAAAAGCTAGATTAGGAACAATTGTAATTGTAGGATCATAGATCAGAATAGCTTCTTCATTTTACATTTCTCCCCCCGGTGTATTAAGGAGTCAGTTAGCAATGACAGCAGTAACAACAGCAACAACAGTGAGATCACAGTCCTTGGTAGACCCAGCTACCAGACCTTCCCGAACTACACTGACCTGATTCCTGTTTAGCCCAGGACATGTAGTCAACCTCTGAAGCAGGGTGCGGTCAAAACTTTTCAAAATGCTTCACAATGGAATACTCGAACGGGTAAAAATCGTTCATAATTGCTCACTTATCTTTGCACGGAAATTCTTCGTGTCCCCGAGCAAAGAGGGGCAGCTGTGAGCACATGATTTTTACCTTACACATGAGTTATTCCTATAAAATTCAAAATAAATGATTTTTCCTTATTTTCTAAATTTTGTGTTAGTTGTTTTGCATGTTATTTGCGTGTGATAAATGAAAATACAAAAATTTGCATCTTTAGGAAATTAATTCTTTTTCTAACGAATTAAAGAAAAAAAAAATAGTTAGCTTTTTAAAATTGAAAATCGCCAAAAAAGAAGGTAATTAGTTAGTTTTAATTAGTTCCAAATAATTACAAAGTAGGAAGAATATAAAAAATACAAAAACAAAATCGAAATACAATAAAATACCAAAAATACAAAGGAAAATACAATACACTACTTAATAAATGGGACAAATTGGGCTAAAATCCATAACCTTTCAGTGGCCCAAATGCAAAACCGCCCCAGCCCAGCCGGTCCAAGCTGCCCAGGCCCAAAATGCCTCATCCGGTCCAGTCCATTTAATCTCAGCCGTAGATGATAATCAATCCAACGGCTCCTAATTTGTTATCACATCTTATTACCTAAGCCAAAACAAACCTTAAACATTTCACACACATGCACATTTTGTCTCTCTTCTTGTCTCTCTCTCTTTCCAACCCGCCTCTCTCTTCATCTTCACCATGGCCATCGCCTAGGTTTCCGCCGCGGGCAGCGGCGGCCGGCCTTTTCTCCGATCGAAACCTAAGTCAAAACAATCCCCTTCCTATCCTTATCACTCCCCCACCATTAGCCTCCTTCGAAACCTAACCAATCTCCGTGAATATCGAACCCTAATCCGTGCCGCCACCCACCACTCATGGCGCCGCCGCCTTAAAACCACCCAAAATCACACCCCACCGTTCTTTTAAACTCCCTCATGCCATGACAAGATTAATAAGTTCCAAAGGCTGCCGGAAATACAAGAATAACTCAATAGCCGCCGGATTGTCAAGAAAGGGCTCGGATTCAAGAAAAAATGCAAGAACAAATGAAGAAGCAAGTGAATAATCAAAAATGAAGAAAAAAAACGGAAGAAAAGCAGAAAAAAAGAGAAAAACAGAAAAAAAAAATGAACGGCAAAAAAAGAGCTAAGTTCTCTCTCCCTTTTATTTCAATTTTATAAGTATGATGTGTCTGATGTTCTAATATTTTTGATTTCATTTTTCTTTTCTGTTAACTTCTGATTAGTGTGTTTTAATAATTTTTAGATTTTTTTTTAGATTTCGGTTAAAATGGAGTTGTTGTCAATTCTGTTAAAATAATTGCACTAACTTGTGCAACAAGCTAAGAATAGGAGGGTTTTTAGTGAAATAAGTTCCTCCTCTTTTGGGTCTATAAATAGATATTTTCAGCTTGAAATGAGGGGGTTCAATTTGATTTTAGTTTTTTCTTTAGCATTTTTTAGCCATATGAACCTCAGAAAAATTCCAAAAATATTTATTGAATTCCAGATCTGAAATTAATATTTCAGATTTAATTTTCTTCTTTTATACCTTCAAATTCATATCAAAAAATCAAAAACAGTGGTAGATTCATCATAAATCAGTGAAGAACAGGCTTAATGTTAAATTGGATTTTGCAATAACTTGAAATTCTGAAAAGTCCTCTTCTGGGTAAACTGTTTAGTACACTGCTGCTATGGACTTTGTGACTATTATGCTGTTACTGCTGGAAATTGTTGCTGAGTCCTACTCTACTGCTCTATGTTTATAGATCTAATGGAATCTATTCAAATTTCAGGTACACATTTGTAACCTCAGGCTTATGGAAATAAATTGAAGTGATGCTCCCTTCTCATGTTGATCTCTGTTGACTTTACTGTTTTCGTTGGTGAATTGCCATTGAATTAAGAAATTTATTGTGAAATTTAGACTGCTTAACATATGTAATCGAGAATTGGACAGTTAAGTTAGTTGATTTACTTTAAATTACTGCCAGTTATGGATTCGAAAGTTCTCTAGTTACAGTAGATAATTTTGACAGACAATATATCATTTATCTAACGAGGAGTTTTATTGTATTTTGAATTAACAGGTTCAGTCAATTGGACTGCCTGAATAATTAGTTGTTACAGTGTTAGGTTCAGTTTCTACTTACGCTATTGTATTGATTGTAAAGTCATACTTAGGATTGAATTTACACAAATAATGATTCTGTCCCAACATTTTATACAAGGCATTTGATGTTTAGATATATTATTTAATTGGTTTTGATAAGATGCAGTCTAAAAGAATAGGGTGGGATATTAAAAATCTAGTTAAACAAATCAGGAGAACATCTCTGGAAATACTATCAGACTATGAAGAAGGGATGAGCCACCAGAATCACTGGCCAAGGCTTTGTCCATGTAAACCTTAGTGTTAAAGTCAAAACATGAAGTATCCTACTGCATTTTTCAATAACATTATGACGACTTTTCATGTCTAAAATTAGTTATGGTGACACCTTTCTATATATCCCATATTCTAATTCTCTGTTAAGAATATTGTGTAACTATGGAATCAAACAAGATAGAGCAAAAAATGAACTCGATGGTGGCTTTAGGGAAGAAATTCACGAGAAATATTCAAGATCATAAGCGTAGGCTATTCAAGATCCTGAACTTCCCCCAGAAACGAGAGAAGCCCGTCGTTACAAGCTTTCAAAATTGCCAAGGAACAGTTCATTTACTCGAATAAGAAATCGGTGCGTAAGTAATTGTCATAGCTACGGGTACGGTTCCCGTGACGTAGTTGTGGTATTAAGTTTCGAATTAGCTTTAAATATGCATATCTTTAATTCATTTAGTGGAGTAAATTCGAGGCGTGCCATTAGCAAATTTCATGGCCCTCACAAAGTACAAACGCAAAATTACTTTAGGCGCGTTAGTTAACAATAATACCTTCCTAATCACGGGTGCGCATTTATGTGACCCAAATCTTACTCTCGGCGAAGCTGAAATACATTAAAATCATAGGCGCACTGGTTGCGGTGTGACTCGAAATGTGTTTTCGTGACGTCGCAATTCTCCTAAAAATTGAAAAGCGGAACATTAATAGCACATAGTTAAAATATATAAAGAAATCAGATGAAAACAAAAATTGCAGTTGAGCGACCGTGCTAGAACCACGGAATCCGGGAGTGCCTAACACCTTCTCCCAGGTTAACAGAATTTCTTATCCAGGTTTCTAGTTTCGCAGACTGTATACTGAGTCATAAATTTCCTCGGTTCGGGATTAAACCGGTGACTTGGGACACCATTATTCTCCCAAGTGGCGACTCTGAATAATTTAATAAATTGATCCCGTTCTGACTGTCCTTTAAGTGGAAAAACTCCTTCACTGATTATTATTATATCCCTTCTCGGGGTGTAGTAGTAAACAGTGGCACATTTACGTTACGTGTATGTGAGTGTAAGAAAAAGGAGGTGTGACACCCGTCGATCACATAGAACACTTCGTCTCTTGGATCGTCCAGACGGTGTTCACTGGTAGAGTTATTTCCCTTTTAATGGTTTCACATGCCATGCTAAATTCGTTCAACACCTGGACTGCCGACACTATTTGGTCATGTAACCCCAATTGTTTTACGCTCTTGATCTGATGATATTGGTTGAGCTACCTGGATCAATCCACACACATTTAACTCAAGATTTACTGATAAGTACAAATATAACCAGTGCATCATTGTGAGGTTGTACGATGCCCTCAACATCCTCATCGCTGAACGAAATGGTTCCCTCTCGGATATAATCTCAGGTGCATTTTTCCCTTATGATAGATGCTTTAGTGTGATTTATTATTGGGCCGGGGGACATCGACCCCTCTAATGATCATGTTGATGATGTGGTGAGACTCTTTCTATTCAGCCTGTTTGTTGGCATCCCTGTTCCTAGAGTGGGTTTTGGCCCAATCACTTAGAAATTCTTGGAGGTTCCGGTTGTTGAACAACATGCAACTTCTTCTCTTAATTGTCGTCAATCCACGGTCTTGTTGTCGTGTGTGCCATGGTACTTGCACATCAAATTAGGATCTCTCTGGGTAGGGTCGTGCAGTGGTCGAGGCCACTTAGTTTCATTGATGTGCCCGATGGCTGATATGATGCTGGCAACATCAATGTAGAAATTATACTCCGATAATCTTGAAGATTATCTACCCCAAGCAGCCTGTTGAAATTATTTTTGCTCATCAGACCTCGGCTATTGGGCCTTTGATTATTTTTCTTTTCATTCATAGTGGAATGATGCCCAGGCCAGTTTTCCCTTCGATCCGCGATGTATGGTTTGTACCGATCCCGGACTGACCTTGGCTCATGATCAAAAGCTCTCTTAGACTTGTCCCCGGCTATGATATGATAGATAGACCCAAAACGGTCTCTGAGTTGGTCATCCTCAACCCTAATATTTGACCGGTACCTGTTGTGGACGTAGGCCCAAGTTACCCCCAAGTACTCTACCAAATTTTATTTTAGCTATTGTGAAGCTAAGGAGCTTCGGGGATTATGTCCTTGAGTGAATACCTAAATAGCCCAATCATCTACGATTGGAGGCAGGGCCATCCGTTCTATCTGGAATCTTGACACGAACTCCCCGAGCATCTCGTTATCTCTTTGTTTAACCTTGAAAAGGTTCGATTTTATGGTCTTAACCTTGATGGTCCCAACATGGGCCTTAATGAAAGCATTTGCAAGCATATTAAATGAGTCAATGAAATTTGGGGGTAAATTCTGATACTATATCATTGCTCATTTTGACAGAGTCTCTCTGAACTTCTTCAGTAACACCAACTCGATTTCATCATCTTCCAAGTTGTTCTCTTTGACGACGCATGTATAGGAGGTCACACGCTCATTCTGATACGTGGTTCCGTTATATTTTGGAATATCGGGGATACAAAACCTCTTCGGGTTCAGCTTTGGTGCCGCGCTTGGAGGGAAAGACTTTTGGATAAACTTTTTTGAATCTAGTCCTTTTTATATGAGGGTTGCTCCCCCAATTTGGTCGGCCCTATAATTATATGTTTTTACCTTCTTGTCGTTGGCCTCTATTTTCTTCTCACCTGATTCCACCTGCTTCGTTAATACTTCAAGTATTTTCATTATCTCAGGATTGATCCCGAGCTCAGCTTCACCTGATCTCTCGGTGGTTTGTTCTTTTCTTCTAGTGTTCTCTCGGGATCGTTTGAGCTCGACCCCGGTAAGGGCGTGGCCTTGGTTTTGTAGCTGCACTGTTGCTGCATGTTGAGCATGCAACATTTCGAAGATAAGCAGCAGGTTTACCCCATCACTTTCGTCCTCGGGCGTTACTCGAACTGTTTGCTGGGGTCCTTCACGAATGTTGTATTTGGGATCAGTTGGCAGGTTAATGTCGATAGCCACTTGTGAGTGGCATCGATGAGATCGACAACTAGGACTCCGTTTAGGATCGGCAGGGAACACTCATTGATAGCCCCTAAATTGTTATTTTCGCCATGATGGCCAAATTCCGCCTCAACGTTGAAGTGAGTAGACACAGAATTTGATATTTTTAAGCTGGTTTGAAATCAAGACCTTAAAGAACAAGCGTAAAGTAGAATGTGTTACAGATATTTGTATTAAACCATCACTATTATCCTTAGCCTACGGTGGGCTCCAAACTGTTTACCCTAAAAATGGATAATAATTAAATCTATACGCGGTTTTAAGAATATGCGGATTGATTCAGCACAAGTGATTAAGAATGTAACATAAATGAGTTAAAGACAAAATAAATGATCAAACCAATTGTAATGTCAAGGCCTTACTCGAGCTCATATTAAACAGTAGCTTTGCCTTCGATCAGACCGTTGGATTAAAGCCAATTATGAAGGAAGAACAAACATAAAGTAAGAGCTTTGCAATGGATAAAAAACGGAAAAATGAATTTGTATTGCCTTAATTCGCGTGTTATAATGTGTGTTATTAAAGAAAAACTTCCCCTTTTTATAGTAGGAGAGTTTTCATTCAAATCTAAAAAGATAAAAATCTTCCTTTCTCATTTATTACCGATTCATAACCATCATCAAGAGAGATCCACGCCATGATATCTAGTTAGTTGCGGATATCATGACCTTCTATCCGTCGTGTACAACCGTTCATTGTGTTTTCGATGTCTTAGAACCCGTCCTGAGTCCGAGGTGCGTCGTTTCATGAGGTACAATGGCAAGCACTTCATCTACTTTTTATGGGTCTTGATATAAAGAGTTCTCAGCTTCGATGTCGATCCCGTAAATTTATGCCCTCACTTCATTTTGTTCATCAGGAAATCGAGGTGTATCGTCATCCCCGATTTCACCCATATACAAAAATGCATAGAAAGAGAAGATTGTTGACCTCTCAATATATATTGCTCTATTCGGCAAACTTCAATGATGAATTTGGGTGACATTAGTTTGAAATTCTTGTTACCAGGTTCTTCGAAAAATCGCAGTTTTAAGAAAAATTAAAAATTGCACATTGTTGCTGATAATATTAGTTTAAGATTAAAGCTGAAACTTAAAAGCTCTATGAACATATCCACTTGAGTTCGAAACCTTAAATTTCGAATTTCAAATTTTGAGGTTATCTTATTGTGTTTCCATTCCCATCTAGTTTTATTCTTGAATTTCATAAAAATGAATTGGTTGATTTTGAACTTTAGATGATTGATGTGGTTATTGGAGTTTCAATTCTTGATCTAGTTTTATTTTCTCGAAGTGTTTAGGTGGTGGCATTTTGGGGGAGAAAGCGAAAAATAGGTTGTGTAATTAGTGATGAAATTTTATAGCAGGTCATGCAAACTTCTGATAATGTGACCGACAGCTTATAAGTAAAAAAAATGGTAAACGAGAAAGAAAACGAAAAAAAAATAAAGATTCTTCTTCTAATTTTTTCCTTTGCTGACTTGTCTTTTTGTTAATTGTCATGTCAGTGGCAAGTAGCATTTACACACTTGAACTTATTTTGAATTGTCAAAATTGTATTTAAGTGAAATAGTTAAAATATAATTAAGTATTTAAATGAAACATGACCAAATTGAGGTGTTTAAATGGATTTTGGTGTCAAGTTTAAGGGACCTATGTATTTGGCCTTAGTAGGCATTTGGACATGATTCTAATTTTTGTTCCAAATTTGAAATTTCACTAAAATTTGATTTGACGATGAAGTTGGTGTTTGGTTATAACTTTTGCAACATATTTTGGATGTCTTTTTTTAAAACCATAAAACATGATTAATACCCCTACGACTTGGAAAAAATATCAAAACCACTACAATATGATTATCCTACTTAAAATAAACAATCAAAATGCTATTTTTATTTTTACTTTTGATGAAGTAAGTGAATATTATTAGCCAAAGGCATCAAGAAAATGCAGATGTTACAAAGAAAAAGAAGTAGCAGCCCAAGAAATTAAAAAAAGATAGATCATAAACAATCAAAATGCTATTATTTAAAAATATGGGGTAAATTTTGTAATCTAAAAACTTGAAAATTCCCATTTTTTAGTTGAAAAAGTGGTTCTCACCACTTTTTTAAATTTTAAAATAGACTTTCAAGTGAAAAAGGAAAAAATGATAAGAATTATATATCAAAACATTGTTTTCAATTTCTTTTTTTTGAAGAAACAAAAAATATATAGGGAAATTTACATAAATGTCCCAAGTTTCAACTTATCAACCTCTAGCCATTATTCATAGACTTATCAAAACTATCAAACACATATAAAAATTAAAAACTAAATACATAAGGTTCTTTCTCTCAAAGAATCACATGCAAAAATTGCATTCCATACTATAAGCGTGATTATCAACATTAGATGTAAGATGAAAAGAAAATTTCACGGATGAGACCGCAAATAAGGTGATGAAAAATAAAAACAAAAATACAATATTCAAAAAATCTAAGCATAAAAGAATTTTTTTCAATGGGTATAGTTGAAATTCATTGAAAACATATAGATAGGTTAATATACAAAATTTAAGAAAGAATGGAAGTGATTTGGATTGATTTTTTGTCAAAATTTGTAATTAAATTGAGTTCAAACAATTCTTCTGCGACACATGTATCAAACATATATCACACATGTATCTCACACATAAGTATACATATGTGATATATAAATGATAAACAATCACATATATCATTTTTTTATGTTCAATTTTTACTTTGAATTTTCAATTCAACCCACTTAAAACTTTATCAAATCATCCCAAAACTGAGATTCAAGCTCCTTTATATGTACTCAATCTATTCTAATAACGCCACTCAAAAGAACGCAAAAATTTAATATATTTTACTACAAATAGTTAATTGGCTACTATTAATAATATTTTATGAATTGATTAATATTAATAATAGATGGTAGTTTCCCGATATATGCATGTCAAACGGGCTTTTAAATTAAACTAGAGCCCACTAATGAGCATGGGGCCGCTTACGGTTGATCATTTGCTGGCCAAGCGCGTCAGCCGACTTGCGGGACACGTGTCATAATAATAGTGGATGGTAGTTTCTAGAAGGCATGGACTCACAGCCTTTGACTCCTAATATAAGAGAAGTCCCAATGTCCCTGGAATTTGGTCTGTTACTACACAAAAAATAAAATAAAAAAAGAGTCTATTTTTGGACGCTAAAGCGAGCATAACTTTCCTCTCTCTCTGCACGCTTCCTTGGATTTCCTTCTTCTCAGGTAATTAATCTAAATCTGATATTTTTAGGGTTTTGTTTAGTTTGATCTACGGTCCCTTGATATTGGTATTGATATTTGGATGGATGTATCTTTATTTTAATGCGTAAAAATAACTCTCTCTCTTTCCCCAAATAGAGCTTAATTGTGGAAATTGGTACCATATTAGGGTTCTCCTTTTTCTAATTGTGATTTCAAATTAAAATGCCTAATTATTCTTTTGTCTACTTTTTTCCCGTCGAATATTCTTCTGGCATGTTAAAAGCAAGCATTTCCCTAAAAAGCTTTGTTGCAACATTGATTTGAGAATCCGGATAAATTGTATCGGTTAGTTCGTGGTGCTTTTAACTGGATGCTATTACCCTGTCCCAAAAAAATAATATTGGAGATAACGTCTAACTCTTTTTGAGTGTGAGTTAAAACATGTATTCTTCATTTATGTTTTCTTTTGGACATAAATGTTTGTTTTAACTAATTGGAAGTAGCTGATTAGCATCAAGTGCTATAAATTCACTTCTAAGTGCTAGAACTGATTTTACAAAAAGCATTTATGTATTGATGATAATAGGCTTTTGGTAAACTGACTAAAATGCTACTAAAGTTATTTATGAAAAATATTAATTTAAACAGAGATAAACGAAAATGGAATGAAACGCTACTTTGGGGTTTCCAAAAGATACACGCAACAACAATAATAGTTGGGTCGGCTATATGAAATCTCATTGATCGTGATTCTCCTTTTAAATTCCTCTCAGGTCAAGATTTACGGATAAAATAGTCAAAAAGAGTTGTCAAACCAAATGGGCTTAAAAGCTAATAAGTTACTATCAGTTTGGAGAAAGCCAATTTATGACTTTTGGTTGATCCTGGCTTATAAGAACTTTTGATATTACCAAATGCATAGCCAAGCAAGTTTGATGTGCTTATGAGCTAGTTTGATCAGCTTATAAGCTTACCAAAATGCCATCAAAGTAAGTAGAATTGTGGTGACTGCAACAACCTATTATAACATAGGATAGTCAGAATGATTGAAACAGTGAACTATGTGAATGTTCAAATAATAATGGTGTCACCTAAATAAGAGAAGACTAATTCAATCTCTATCAGGGATCAGTTTCACTTTTCTGCTTTTTCATGTTTCCCAGGTTGCAACTTTTGTAGGGTTGAATTTGTGCTTCAAAGGTGTTTGATGATTATGATTGGGGAAGAATATGCATCTTACTGGTTAATATTACCCTGCATTTCACTATGATTTATTTGGGGTGATGTTAAGCTGAATACTGTCTTCTATTATTGATCGACGAGGATGGTAGATTTGTTAGATGTAACTATTATATGTGCTCTGATTGTTTTCATGTGTATGCTTATTCGTCTAAGCTTTTGTTTTCCAAGATAAGCTGCTTCTGAATATATGCGTTAACCGGTTCATTGCTATTTCCCTTTTTAGACCTTTGTTTTCTCTAATGTTCTCCCCGGTTGTGAATATTCCAGGTCATCTTTTCAGCTCACTGAGTTTTGCATTGCAGTCTACCTAAGAAAGCCTTTTTATTGGACTGTTTGAGATGGCTGAGGTATATTAACCTTATTTCATATGCCAGTTATAATCAGTCTGATATTAGTTCCTTCATTAGACTTTGTGCATAGAGACATTTACTTACAAACATAACTTAGATTGTTGCAGGAGGGTCACAAGGTTTCCTTGAACGTCTATGACTTGAGCCAAGGTTTAGCTCGTCAGTTGTCTACTACATTTTTGGGGAAAGCTATTGAAGGAATATGGTAAGTTGCATACTACCTGAAGGGTACTCTTTTCTTTCGAGTGATGATTGGATGGGGTTTATTGGGATATAATGAAACCAATTTTTCTTTTGAGTGATGATGCAGGGGATGGGGGTAATTGGGATATATTGAAACCAAATTCTGCTCTCTGATTAATAAGATTAAGTAAAATCCGATTACATAGAGGAGACTGATGCCTATGTCAATTGGGTCACCGCTTGCCACTTAACTTATACCTTGTCGACTCTTTAAGAGCATAAATTGAGAACATGTAAGCTAGGTGACATTTGCATGTTTTCTTATGGTTTTCTTAATCCACTAGTCTTTTAGAGTACCGTTTCTGTATGAGGTAAAGCTTTCCTGCTTTGGTGCATCAAAGCCAGCAGAACTGCTTTCCATAGCCTGATCTTATATTAAGTTGCATCTAAACATATTGGTGCAGGGATAATAAATTTTGATGTGTTTTTCTGTCCTATTTGATGGAGGTCTTACCTCTCCTGTAGTTCTCACCTAATGAGTAGTTTGTTCGTGTCTGTCATAGTAGTAGTGTGAGTTGTCTTTCTATCTCCTTTAATTCAGATCTTTGTGAGTCTATCCTGTAGGCACACAGGAGTGGTGGTTTATGGTCATGAATATTATTTTGGAGGCGGTATACAACATGCTCCAGCTGGGACGACTCCATATGGGACTCCTATTCGAGTTGTAGACCTTGGTGTCACATATGTACCCAAGGATGTCTTTGAAATGTATTTACAAGAGATAAGCCCTCGGTATACTGCAGAGACATATAGTTTGCTAACCCATAACTGCAACAATTTCAGCAACGAGGTTGCTCAATTTTTGGTCGGTGCAACCATTCCAGATGATATTTTGAATCTTCCTAACGAGGTTATGAACAGCCCAATGGGTGCCCTTATAAGTAAGTTGTTCTTTGCACTTTCTGTATTGAACATATTTGCGGCATTTCTGATCGACATAAATACCCGATCTTAGTGAAACATGAATTTCTATGTTGGTTTCCTTTATGTCTTTTTCATATCGTAAAATTTTGCTGGTCTGTGTTGGGTTCCTTTTGTCTTTGTCACATCCAGAATTTTCAGGGAAGATGCCTCTTCTTGTGTGTAAATGCGCCTTACTTTCGTCATTAGTTCTGTGAAGTGTTGTGCGTGTTACGTGATGTTTTCTCGGACAAAGTTTAATTCAATTGTTTTGGCGGCCTTCATTAGTTTAAGAGTTCTTAGATATTCGAAACAATGCAAACCATCTCCCTCTTTGGTAGTGTAAATGCACCTTACTTTCGTTATTAGTTCTGTGAAGTGTTGTGCGTGTTAAATGATGTTTTCTCGGACAAAGTTTACTTCATTTGTTTTGGCGGCCTTCATAACTTAAAGAGTTCTTAGATATTCGAAATAGTGCAAACCATCTGCCTCTTTGGTAGTGATAGCGATATACTTGAAATGATATTTGAGCTATGTACAGTATTTCAGCCTCACCATTTTAGCTGTAACTTCCCCGTCAATTACTTTTTGCTTGGTTTAAATGCAGAAGGTAACTAATTACTTATCAAAGAAACTATATACATTGCTGCTCTGTGCATTGAAAGTAATTTCTGGAGGAAAATTCTGTTTAAAATCTTCAGTTTTTAGGCTTACTCCATGCATTATTATCTTGATGTAGTGCCCATGATACAACAACTGGAATCAACGTTGAGGGCTAATGCAGTTCCTCAAGCACCCCAGTTCAGACCACCTACTGTTCCTTCTGCTTCCCAGCCGATGGTTTCTGGTGGAAAGAGCCAAGTCGGAGAGGATAAATCTGGATCAGTAGTGAAGCCTGCCAAACGTGAAGAAAAACCTGTGGGAGAGCAAGAGAAGACACCTACTAATACTGCAGTGAAGGATCCTCTGGGGGACTCACGAAGCAAGGTACAAGAGGAAATCACCCGTGAATTTGCTGCAATCATGGCAACTGGAACATTGCGTGCGAGTGAGGCTGCTGCTTTAGCAACTAAGAGAGTTATGCAAAGATATGGACACACAACTGCTGCTTTGAACTAATGACAAAAATGTTGTCAATTCTTAATTTTTTCACGTCTGTTGGACTAGTAATATCCAATTGAATGATGTGAGCCTAGACATTTAGGCTGTTAAGTAGTAGAGGTATATCGAATATTGATTCCTATCTAAGATTGTTCCCTGAAAGAGATTCGTATCTTGTACGCTTTTTGGACTTCACTAATTGAATAAGAACTTTTTTCAAGACCATGCGCTCTGATTGTGCATAAATAGTTGAATCAGAAAGTGGAGGAGAACCCGAAAAACAGGGAAACAACAGATTCGAGACTAAGAATGTGAACACTACAGATAAAAGGTTGAGTGAGATATTCGTTCACGTTTAGTCTTCTTTGATTCGCATTGATCCGATTTTCCTTTCTGTCTTTTGTTGGAGTGTGCAGTAGATCCTACATTGCCTTTCAGTTTTTAATGATATTGTTGTAAAGTTTGGTGAGAATTTATTAGAACCCGAGTTTTAATATTGCCAAGATATACAATGGTATATTAACCCTCCGGGGTTGGCCTGGTGGCAATTGACTTGAGCCTTGGGGTTTGCTCTCATTCAAGATCTCAAGTTCGAAACCCACCGGGTGCAAACAATTTTTGAGGGCCATCGGACTGGGTAAAACCTGAATTAACCTTGGTGCACTTGCGGGAAACTCCTTGCCGAGGGCCTGTGCACCCCCGGGATTAGTCGGGCCTCAAAGAGACTCGGACACCCGGTGCCAAATAAAAAAAAAAGAAGATATACAATGGTATATTATGACAGAAGATAGGAACACGTGAATCTAGGGAACCTAATCACAGTAAGAAGCAGAGAGCTCACCTGATTATAAAAAGTGAGAAAAAATGAAGATTTTTGGAATTTGTTGTCCTAAACAAAGCAAAAAGGGGGCAAAGTATTTTTGTGGTTATAAAAGCTTCTCATTAAGGATAAAATTGTAACTTTAAGCTAATTATTACCAAATATAGAAAGGGGTTATTTTTTTGGAATAGACCAAAAAAAAGTAAATTCACATAAACTGGAACAAATTGAGTATTATTAAAAAAGACAACTTCAAAACTTACCTGATTATAAAAAGAAGTATTATTAAAAAAGAGAAAGGTTAGGGGGCTGAGAAGCTTTTGCTTGCTGCTTGTTGTCTACTTCGCGAGCCTTCAGTGTCCCGTTTTATAACTTTCCTTCTTTTGTCCGCCCACGAGGCTTTATAAGGAGAGAAAGGGACGGTTATCTAGCGGGAGTCGTTTCGATTGTATGCCACGAGGTCCTTATGGACAAGGGGATAAGTGAATAATCGGTTCTGGGCGTAGGCAGACCTCTACCATCTATCCCATTGCATTCCATCGTCCGTGGAATCAACTCCACCTTAGAGATCGTCGAAAACAAAATGGATTGATTAAATAGTTTATGGGTCAAGATTATTTTAAGGAAACAAGCTGGTTAACCAGATAATACATTAAAGGATATGATATGAGAGAAATATGGAAGTGTATGTTTGTCAACGAGAGATTCACTTCTCACATATAAAATTTAAAAAGTTTGCCCGCGAAAGAAATACTTGCGTGCTATGATTATTGTGGGTTCTACTTGTTTTTTCATTGCATTCAAATCGTTACAAAGCAATACATGTTTCGGAGATAGTCCTTTGCAGTTGCTATTTTCTTGGTAGACTGTTCTCTTATTTACAAACTATGATGAAAAACAAAATAAAAAGAAGTAATACTTGCATATAACATTTACCGGATTAAGCTTTTTATCATTAGTATAATATACGAATTTAACAGTTAAATATATATTAATATATCTTTTTGTTCGGTAACTTTTTGGTACAAAACCAAAAACCAAACTGAATTATCAAAATTACAACCGAAAATTTAACTAAATTATCTTTTTACGATAATTCGGTTTTCACCCAATTCTGAACGCCCCTAGAACCCAAGTTTGTGACATTAGGTGGAGAGAGGCAGGTAATTTTACAGTCAACTCAGCCACTTAAAAGTTTGGATTTTTCAGGGAAAAAAAGAAGAAAAGGATTCAAATGATCGATCCATCCAGCACGCGGGAAGTCATGCATCCAAGTTAAAAAACAAGTGTATTTCGAAGCATTATCTGAAAAATGAAAATTGAAAGAGATAATTCTCACTTGATGTATACTAAGTACAAAAATATTGGGGTTTGCATTGTTATATCTGCACAAGACAGCAAAAGACTGGGACACATCTATACTTTTGCGGCGAACCAACCTAACATTGTGGGTGTCATTGAGCTTTGAACATGCTCGGGGAAGAAAACAAAGATAATACGTTAAGTTCCCTTCTGTAACATTGAGTAAGATTAACATAAGATACACCTAAACTACTGCCACCAGACAAACCCGTCACCGTTGAGCAAACGAGCTAGTCTACCTTGGTGATAGGTGATCTTGTTCTGTGGACTGGATTTTCCCATTTTCAAGTTCAATGCTTGCTTCTTCTGGTACTGTACATGCGCCTGAAGGGATGTTAATGCCTGCGAAACCAACCATAACAGCTGCAGCTCCAATGTAATCCAAGATAGGGGGCGCATTTCCTCTCAGTGTATCCACAATTGCAGCTAGCGGGACCTGAATGGTGAGTCCTGCTGTTGCTACTGTTGTGGAGGTTAAAAGAATAGCCTTGGCCCACAGTAAATCGCTCAGCACATTGTCAAACATACCTATATGGTTATTTTGAAGTTAGTAGTCCATGTACATGTGGCCTCCTACCAGATCAAGTAAACAAAAACCAAAAAGTTGGCAATGCCAAATCCCATCCGAAGAAAAGGAGAAATGCTTAAAGACGAGATGAATGAAGAACGTAAAGAGTGACGCCACATTTGGATAACATGTCTATTTCCCCTAGGTAGTTTAGAAGCACAGATTCCTGATGAAACATCAAAACGATTAAAAGAAAACTATTGCTAAATATCAAGCTCAGAATAATGGATGATTCAAGGCTCCATTGGCCCAGCAAATCTGACAATGGTTATTAGAAGCTTAGATGCGCCTATACTAAGTAGTTCAGTCAACACAACAACAACAACAACTACCCAGTATAGTCCCACAAGGTATGTAGACAAGCCTTACCCCTACCCAAAAGGGTAGAGAGGCTGTTTCCAATCGACCCTCGGCTTAGAGAAGGAAAGGGATGGAAAACAAGAGCAACTTTCATAAATGGCAGGAGGCAGTTTGTTGTATATAGTTCCAAAAACTTTCCTAGGCCTCTAATTGCATACAATCAACAAATTTTGATGAACTATAACTTCAGTTTGCAGCTCTTAACTTACATCTATATTTGACTTTTTAGCTTCTATTTTTCACATATAAAAATCCATATAAATCATTAAAAAAAAACTATATGTTCGACAAGAAGGGATCCTGACCAATACTCCTGGCGGTGTCAGTCCATTTATTTCTGCATATGTGCTAAGTTCCTGCTCTCCCATGCATGCAGGGACAATAGCAATTTTCTTCTTATCATTTAATCCCTTTGGCCTCCCTATGCGCTTAACCATCTTACTAATAGCATTCTCACAACTAACTTGACAAGGCAATCCCATATCGAAAGCTCCTAACTTTTTCTTGTTCTTTGACCCTTTTGGTCTCCCTCTGCCAACTCTCCTCTTAATGACCCTGCCTCCCTCAGCATCCAACAAAGTAGTTCAGTCACTTGAAAAGAATTAGAAAAAGAATGATAATGCCAAACCCACTCCCACAAACAAAGTAGAAATTCACGAGGATGAGATGAAATATAACAAGAATGATACGCCACTGTGAACGACATGCCTCGCTAGTCTAACTCTACCTTTCACAACTAGAGAATTTAAGGTACAGGATGCCTGCACACTTGATGATTGATGAGCAGCTAAAAATGAAATTTCATGATACTAGCTGATTAAAGGAACTCTTGTACAGTTGATGCGAGTGATTTAAGGTCAAGTCTCTTAATTTGCTCCTGCAACAAGGACTCACCATCATATCACTGATGCTTATAAGCTATGCTTCCTAGTTGCACTTCTCCTAATCTTAATTATCAGATGCAGACAAAATACAAAATAGAAAAATCAGGATAAATCGTGAATTAGAGTATGATTAAAAGTTGCTGTGTACAATAAAAAAAAGGCATCCATTTTTGTTTGTTTTAATTTTCTTCCAGCAGCTTAGTCATGGTCAAACAGCATCTTTTTAACTGAAAAAAGACTAAACCTTATATCAAAAAATGTAGAACCTAGAACATTTCCTCTAATCGGCAATGTAGAGGCAAAAAGAGGACTTCTGTTTTTGTTTCTGTTTTTCCTGCCAACAGCTTAGTTAGGGGCATATTCCATCAAAGATTCTTGCTAACAGCAAAAGACTAAGCTCTTCTTCTTATTAAAAAAAAAACTATTATGGCGTTTGAATTGGTATAGGTTTTTAAAAAAGGGTGTTTTCAAATAAGAAAGAAGAAGACAAATCTGGTATGGGTTTGAATATATAATAAAGAAGACGAAGAAAAATCTGGTATGAGTTTTAAAAATGGCATTTGAATATGGTATAGCTTTGAAAAGATGTCCATTTCTTCTTATTTACCCGAACAAAGAAAAAAAGGGCCGTTTATGGTGTTTGAATAAGTAAGAAGAAGAAACAGTTATGGGGTTTGAATTTATACTGGGTTTGAACGAATACGAACTCTCCGGAATGGCCAAGTTTAAGACGCCATTAAAATAAATGAATAATAGAGCAAAGTTTTAAGGGGTCTTCAATGGAGCAAAGTTTTAAGGGGTCGTCAATGTGTATCTGACCTACGTTTTTCTCCTTTTTATTGAATAGAAACTAAATCTTCTTCTATAAGTTGAAATCATTTTCATTCGATCTCACACCAAGATAGTATGATCTATACATGTCGATTTTATATCTAATAGTATAATTCTCTCACAAGATCGTCCAAGACAGGTACAACAGAGGCTATCTTCAATAAAACATCTTCCTTGCTTTCATGCTTTCTGTGTCTCGTTAGTTGATGGTATGGAATGTAGTCTCTTTATACTACCTTTTTTTTGAATTGGTAACTATTGTATATATTAATAACGTCAGTACTTAAGGTGTACCGAAAACCAAATTTAAATGAAAAGGACAAATAGATGTTATGGCTAGACTCCTAGCAAGATCCTACTATATCTATGATTGTCAATGTATCTTCTGTGTAAATATGTTTACACCAAAAACAAAAAAGAAGAATACAATTGAGTTTGATCTTTTGTACTGGATTGCTTCTGTCTTCGAAACATCTAGCGTTCCTTTCTATCCAAACTGTCCACCAGATACAAGCCGGTACAAGGTCTCTTTATACTACCTTAATCAGTCTTTACCTCATAAGTTGGCTTTTGGGGTTAGGTTAGGTTCAAGGTCTATTTCACTTTACATCGTATCAAAACCATGCATTCCTAGTGTTTTATCACCCAATGTTAACCCCTATTATAAGTTATCCGCGCTCCAGATATCCAAATCTAGGCATGCATAGGGTGTCAAATCCCACATTGGTTGAGGATGTTGTAGCCTCTTCATATGGCCTTGAACAATCCTCATATCTTAAGCTATCTTTTCTATTTTCTTTACACTTTCCACCTGCTAGCTTGCCACAGCATCCATCGCTGTACCAGGTAATGTCTAAGCTATGTTGTATAGGGAAACTTAGACCTTTATAGCTAATAAGTAAAGATGCAATGTTGCTCCTTACAAAAACGGGGTAAAGATGCAATGTTGCAACAGATAGTCCATATCTTTCTCATGCCTTTCACACAAACCCAGCATACTACATTGCATCTCCTTTTCCTCAATTATCCGCATTTACAATAGTATCTCAGATAACAGAATGCAAAAGTGCCACCTTCTTAGGTGTTTCAGGGGTGTTTGCATTTGGTTCAATGTGTCTGTTGGTTCTATGTTTTTAAAAACGTTCTTCGGACTTCAAAAACACCTCAAGCACTTCAAAATAACTATTCAAATCTGCTTTGTCTTCCAGAAAACTACTCTACATCATCAGTTGCCAGAGTTAACTGTCTTTCCACTTCCCAAGAACTTCCCTCAAGTGGCAGACCAAGTACTTGGGTGTAGTGTTTCCATTTTACAAACATAGATCATAGCTAACTCATGAGTATTATGTACCACTCCAACAGCGAGTACCTTGAACCAAACTGACCTGAAACTCAGAACTGCTTCACATCCCCCCTGTGTCCTGAATTATAAAACTGTCTCATATGTCGTTCAAAGAAAACCAAGTATTATAAACTTTCTGATAGTTCGATGAACAAAACCTATTACTCCCTCCGTCTTATTTTGTGTGAACCTATTTGATTGGGCATGCAGTTTAAGAAAGAAAAACAGAAATTTGGAACTTGTGGTCTTAAACATGCCATGACACTTGTGTGGCTATAAAAGCATGTTACTAAGGGTAAAATGAGAAGTTTAAGTTAGTTTGTTTCAAAATATAGACAGATTCTTTCTTTTGGGAATAGACTAATACGAAAGAGTGTCACTTAAATAAAGCACATGGGGTACTTCTTCTTCTATCATTCAGAAATAGATGTCTAAACATCCCCTTTGGGATACTCAAAGATTAGCTGGCTTTTTGGGATGTGAGGTAGGATCTTGCCAACCACTTATTTGAGCAAAGAGCAAGTCTCAACTGATATGGAATGGTATCCTAGAGAGGTATGAAAAAAATTGTCTAGATGGAAGAATAATTATCTGTCAATGGGAGGGAGGCTTGTACTGATCAGCATTGTGTTAGACTCTCTTCCTAACTACATGATGTCACTGTTCCCATTAGCAGCAAGCATTGAGAAGAAGATTGATGCTCTGAGGAGGAATTTCATATGGCAAGGCAATAGAGAGAAACGGGGTTATCATTAGTAAAATGGATAACTCTTACAACTAGCAGAAGAGAAGGTGGTTTGGGAATCAGAAATTTGAGGCAACATAATAAAGCCTACTCATGAAATGGCTTTGGAGATTTCCTCTAGAGGAACAAGCTTTACAGAGGAAGGTGATATGTCCAAACATATGGGATTGAAGGTCAGTGGAGCTCTGGTGCAGCGGCCAGTCCCTATGGAGTGAGTGTGTGGAGATCTATTAGAGCTATATGGCCAACTTTTATGAGCAACACCAGCACAAAGGTGGGGAATGGAGCAAAGACTTCTTTCTGGAAGGATGTTTGAACAGGAAATTGTCCATTTAAAGACAGTTTCGCTGATTTGTACTACTTAGCAGTTAGCACAATAGCCTGATGCTACTATTGCTGAAACCTGAAGCCAGCAGGTTCGGAATTTCAGTTTCAGAAGATTTCTCAATGATTAGGAGGTAACTAGAGTGATCGAGTTCCTTTAGGTCCTGGAAACTTTCAAGGGAACAGTTGAGCAAGTGGATGGACTGATATGGGATAGCGATTGCAGAGGAGTTTTCACCGTTAAATCTGTATATGAGGGCCTAAACAGATCATCCAGTAGCAAGGGCCTTGGCTATGGAAGCATATCTGGAGATTGAAGGTTCCTTTTAAAGTTGCAGTATTTTGTTGGCTAGTGGTCAAACAGGCTGTCTTGACTCATGAGAGTTTAATGAAGAGAGGAATATCCCTGTGTTCCAAATGTTTCCTATGTGGTAAAGCCAATGAAACGAACAGTCATCTTTTCCTTCATTGTCAGGTAACAGTAAATTATGGCAGCTGTTCATGAGTATGAAAGGTCTAAATTGGGTAATGCCAAGAGATACCATGGAACTTTTGTTTGTTTGGAACAACTTAGCAGCTGGAACAAGTCAGAAGAAGTGGTGGAGCATCATTCCTGCATGTATTTGGTGGACAGATTGGTTGGAAAGGAACTCCAGATGTTTTGAAGATTCAGCCAACTGTGAACAGAAGATAAAAATGAATTGCATATTTTTGTTTCACTTTTGGTGTAAAGAGAGACAAGAGAAATTGCTCTGATGGTAAGCAACCTCCACTTCCAACGAGGAGGTTGTGAGTTCGAGTCTCCCCAAGAGCAAGGTGGGAAGTTCTTGGAAGGAAGGATGCCGGGGGTCTATTTGGAAACAACCTCTCTACCCCATGGTAGGCGTAAGTTTTGCATATACACTACCCTCCCCAGACCCCACTAAGTGAGATTATATTGGGTTGTTATTGTTGTATTATTGTTACTTTTGGTGTAAAGAAGCTTTAGTCCAAGATGCAGAGTCCCTAGTTGATCTCATTGGGTCCTTGTAACTGTCACAAGACTTGCCTTATGTTTCTTTGTCTTTATGGAAGTTTTGTAACTAGGGTCTGTTTTTATTAGCACTATCTTTGTGCTAAGTTCAATTTTTAATAAATTCTGTTACCATTTAAAAAAAAAAAAGATGTATAAACATCCCCTTCTACTTTTTTTGTCAAATAGAAAGTCTGTCTGAAACCATTCTTAAACTAAGATAAAGAGGTCTAGAGATTGATAGAGAAGTTAAAGGCCGCCATAACTTGAATAGAGAGGAGCAATTGTGCTAGGGTTTGTTTGCTAGTTGCGGGTGGGGTATTGAAACTAAGGTTTCTTTGCTAGTTGATGGTGGAAGTAACTAATCTAAGGTTCCTCCGCTAGTTGCATGTATGCTGGGCTTTTAAAAAGTGGTTCAACAAAAGTATTAAGAGAAATGTGTTGTATCTTGATTGGACCGCAAACAAGTTTGGATGACAAATAAAGTTCACTTTTATAAACAAGACCCAGAAGGAAAAATGGTTGGGCAAGTTCTGGACCATTTAACACATCATAAAATAAAGTTTATTCAGTATAACTTAGTTACTTAAGTAAAACTGGATATTAACATAACTTTGACTTTAATAATTTAGTGGCTAACTAATTACTCCATCAAATATTTTATATTTACACTTTTTTTTTGAGAATGGTAACAAATTATATAAATGACTAACAATATTTACAGGAGATTTTGTAAGCCACAATCAGACCCTATATTTACACATTTATTATATGTATCTGTGTCCCAATACCCAGTACTCCTAATTGTATCACTGTCATTCATTGAATCCTAAAGCTTATGTGATTAGCGAATTTTACCTCTAAATCCATACCGCGTGGACACCCGAGATCGTACAACATTGCCAGTCATCATAAAGAGGTTTCTTCAACTTGTCTCCAAAAGAAGGCGTCAAATATTTGATAGGTAATGACGCCCTTGCATCCACGTATCCTTGCCCAAGTCTTACACATTGCCAGCCATACCTAGTGGAATCAACTTAAATTTCCAATGCTACTTCAAACCAAACCAAAGTTCTAAAGCTATCAAACCTCTCTATTCTGTGGGTCGGAAAAAAAAAGAAAGAATATCATTCGCGAAGAAGAAAACTGAGACAGATAGACAATCTACCCTGTAGGCATGTAGCCATTAACAAAACCTCCAATCTTCACATTTTCTAGAAGTTTACTTAATATTTTTTGACCAGTAATCAAAATTTTAGATCAGAAGTTTACTAAATGCTTCCATAACAATAAAAAATAGCAAGGGTGAGAAGGGGTTTCCTGTGTTAGTCCCTACTCATACCAAAGAAACCAAAGGAAAATCTGCTAATCTTGAAAGAGAATTTAACCATTGGTAAGCATGTTGGATCCATTGCCTCTACTTATATCAAAATATAGCAAGAAGCTCTAATTCACATAATTATCCATTTGTTCTGTGTCCAATGTAAACAACATTCTCTATTCTCCACTCCTCAATCTACAATCTACTATCTCATTAGCAAAAAGAGTCACACCTAGGACTTGTCTACTCCTATCAAAAGCATTCCATGAAGTAGAAATGAGCTTGTCTAAGACGTGTCTCAATCTCAAGGATGATGTGTTCGCGATGATCTTATACACTGGCACCAAACTGATCGGCCAAAAATCCTAAATGTACAAAGCACCATTTTTTAATGACCGAGAAATCTCCGAGGACCAATGGTGCACAGTTCGAAACTCAGTGGATAATGGGGCCGCCCCTCTACCCTTTCCCATTTAAATACTAGGCTTTAGTTCGAGCCCACGGCGTGCGATCATGCACACATAACATGGTGCATTCTTACCACTAGACCAAAGCCCTGGGGGCCCAAACCACCACTTCTCTGAGGAATCAAGATCACAAAAGAAAAATTAACAGTCATCTTAAACAAACACTTCGGTAGAACTGTAGAAGTGATTCATACATTCCACAACCTCTTTCTGTAGCACCTCCCAAATGGTGAAAGAATGCAAAAGGAAACTCATGTAGGCGTAACTTATGCGGCGTACTGCTTTGTCTCCCAAACAATTTCATAGAGCCTCAAGGATCTCTTCTGAATGGTTGCTCCATTCCTTTCTCCTCCTCAATAATTATCTAGAATGTGATTCAGTCCATAATTAGCGTCCATTCCCACTTTTTTCTTACAACATTTGACTATGCGCTTGATGAAATTATTTCATTTGTAGGATTAATGACACAACAGAAGAGTTTAGAATTATTCTTCAGACCAATTTAAGTGTGACTTATCTCCAAATAATTTCTGGAGCCACTAGTTGCTTGCCCCATATCGCCTTTGATTGTTTCCTTCTGGATTTCCTCATCATCATTTACGCCTTCTTTTTCCTCCTCTTCTAGTACTTGTAAGTTCATTAAATAGGTATCCGTAATTTGTTTCCATGCATCCAAGCACCTCCTTGTTCCATTTATTCAAGTTGTCCTTCAACATTTTTAGGAATATTAGATAGGTTAAAACCAAGTTATCCTATGACAGTGTAGTTCTCCCACCATTCTCTAATTGTTGGCTGAAATTATATACTGTAGACAATATCAAAATACAACTTCTGCCAAGAGCTAGAAATCATACTGTGTTTCATAGGACAGGGTCACATAGCAAGCAGTTCGGATCAAGAAAGCACTGAAGAAATAGCAATTAGAAGATTGCATAGAAGAAAAAATGAATGGACTATCATATGCCATGGTCCCCATTTTCACTCATTTACTCACACAAAGACAAAACAAATCAATAAATACTTAAATATGCAAGGGTACGCAAACTCATACCTTTACCAACAATTAGGCCAAGTTGCTTCCAGGTGAGCGTATTAAATGGCTCGAGGTTAGCAAAGTTGAGTACAAGAGGGATGGGTAAGAATATCAGCAGGTTGAATAAACCCAAAAATCCAAGAAATTGTGCCATACTGGCATGACCACTTTTTCCATCATCATCAGGTAACTTTTTACGAATGAGGGTTATGTACACAGCATAAAAAGCGGATGAGAGGAGAGCAAGAATGTCTCCAAGAACAGGGTTTGAAGCAACTTTACTGGATCCTGATTTTGAGTCACCCAAGCTGACAATGATTGTTCCTCCCATGCAAAGAAGCACACTGATCAGCTTCACCCAACTGAAAATCTCTCCCAAGAATACAAGAGAGACCAGAAAAGTAAACAAGCTGGATGAACTGCTTAAGATGGTATTTGACTGTTAAGAAAACCAAAGTCACAACCACATTACACATTGGTTAACAGAGTCGGATATAACATTACACCCACTATTAATGTGATAACTGGTTAGAACATAATTAAGCATATACACTCATAAAAAATCCTCAACTACATAATCCATCAATGTTTATCAATAAAACGGATAAAAGCTACTCCCTCCGTTTCATTTTATGTAACTTAATTTGACCGTGCACGAAATTTAAAAATGTAAAGAAGACGTTTGAATCTTCTGGTCTTAAACTAAAGGTGTGTATAACATACCAAAAGTACCCTTCGAATCTCTTAGTCTTAAACATGCCATCTCATTCCTATAAGGGAGTGGCGTTAAGGTTATTATAAAAATATTTTAAACAAACTAAAAGGGAAAGCAAGACACATAAATTAAGACAGGAGGGAGTAAAAGATAGTATGCTTACCGTAACAGTTGTATATTTGAGTGATAGATTAAACGTAAGCTGTGCTAGAAACCAAAAAGGGCATATTAACAAGCTAACTTTAGCTACTCTAGAACGCGTCCAACGCCCTTTCGCGTCCAACCCCATATCAACACTTTGATCTAAACCCTTATCAGCAACAACCAATTTGTTCTCTTCTGCAAGCCTACTTGGACTCAAACCATCATCAGTTTTGTCATCAAGAAGAATAGCCTCCTCTGATTCACCAGAATCTTGCAAGGTGCTGCTATCTTTCTTCCTTCGCCAAAACAACAAAGTCCCATATTTATCTTCGAGAAATCGTACAATTTCAATAAGAGGAATGTATATAACGAACAAAGAATTGCAGATATACGTGACAAGAAAAGGGGAAACACCGGCATCCACAACGGACTGAACCACAAAACTAGCAGCAATCCAAATAGAGGCAACAGTTAATATATACACCAAACCTAAAACCCATCTCCAAGTTTGACTTTTCATCCCTTTTTTAAACCCAAAAATTTCAACCCCAGAGACGAATTTTAACTGGGAATGAATGCACCCTCTAAATGTTCATCGATTAAAAAACCTATTTGCTCCAATATATTGAAATGTCACATCCAATAGATGTTTGTTTAAGTCAAAGAGAATCAGAGGAAATCAACTGTAAGGATATTTCATAAATGAGAATGGGATCCAATTGTTCCCAAAGGGCGTGGAATCTGCAGATTTTGAGAGAATGGGTTTCCTCCCAGGTGACTAGTGGAGCACGTGCTTCACGACTCACGTGCTTTTCCTCTATATAATTCGGTAAATATCGAATTACCCTGGAAATAGAAAATTTTACTATTTGGTTTAAGTTTTTTTTTTAAACAAAATTAGTATAGTAGTATTAGATATTTAAAAATAAAATACAGAAATACCAATATCTTACTGAAATATATACTAAATTACACCAGAGACGGAGCTACCAGTTGAAGGCTTAAAGGTGAGATTAGGAATAACAAAACCTTGATGCGATCTCAGTGAGCAGTGAATTAGGGCCAGCTAGCGTAGTTCGAAAGCATACGTCTAGTAAATTCACTAAATTGTGGTAGTTACTCGGAAGAGAATTACGACACTTAAAGTACTCACGATCGGTAGATAATACTTAGGTAAATTTATAGGAAACGTAGGGGGAGGATTCCGATAATAGGGAAAATCATGTCCATAACCTTTCCTCAGTTAGTTATAAATTACTAGATTTTAATTACTTTGCTCTTAGTTAGTAAACATTCAAATCGTTATTTAATAATTCTGAAGGTTGAATACTTATGCGAGTCTAGTGGTTGTAATTAGTAGGTTAATTCCCTGTGGGATTTCACTCCGGACTTATAAATCAAATTATTTTTGCAACGACCGTTAGACCTCTTAGGAGGAAAAATTGGGTGTGATCAAATTTGGCGTTGTTTCCTGGGAATTAACGGTGTTATTAATTACGGCTAAAAGAATTATCAGAATTCGTAGTTTATTTAGCTTTCTCGACTTGAAATTCATTATCTTGAAACTCTAACATTTTTTAGTCTTGTGTGTTACAGGTACATGCCTAGAAACTCCTCAAGAACGGGTGAATTGTACGAAGCATTACCGGACCTCGAGAAAGTTTTCAAGTCACTAAAGCGAGCAAACAAGAAATACAAACAACAACATAACTCAATATAACGAATTGAACTAGACATGGGTGACGTAATAGACAACCCAAATAACAGAAAATAATGGGAATGGACCGAACAACCAGGGTGTGGCACCTCTTGTGCCAGAAGCAACCTTGTATTATTGGGCACAACCCACCGTTGAAGATCTGGCAATAGCAGTCTCTCAGATACAAGCGAAATCATTTCAAGTCACAAACAACATGCTACATTTGCTGTAGAACAAGGGACTGTTCTTGGGGTCTTAAATCCTCAGCAACATCTGAAAATTTTCTTATCGATATGTGTCATGCAAAAGCAACCAAATGTGACATCGGAAGCAATAAGGTTGTTGTTGTTTCCATTCTCAATTATCGGAAAGGGTATGACTTGGCTCAATTCGCTCCCCATAAAATTCATTATCGCTTGGGAGGAATTAGACAAGCAATTTTTGAACAAGTTCTACCCACCCAATAAGACTGCCAAGCAATTGATGAGATATTGAGCTTCAAGCAGTTGAAATACTGTTACTGTAATGGAACCTTTGTCAATATATTCCATGAACAAAAGTTTACATGAAAACAAAAAATGTAGCCTAAACCCAGGAAATAAGAAAATATGCTTTCAATCCTAAACACATAAAATAAGAGATGACTTTAGAACAACTACGACTGCAATTATAATAGCAACAACTCTAAACTTCGACCTTCTTTTTCTTCTCTGTCAATGGCATCGATCATCCTTCTTAATAAGACCCCCAAGAAGAGTCTTGTAGTGTTCTTCCTTAATCGCTGTATCAACCCATCAGGAAAAGCCACAACCTTCACTAATCTCATATCTTCGGCAGCCTAGGAACCTTCTTCCTGGATTGATGGGTATTCGTGATATTTTATGATCTGCAGCAAGTCCACAATAACACAAAGGTTCCTTCTTCATTGTTGAAGGAGAAGATGCGGCAGTAGCTTATTTCTTGCCGGAGAAGAAGAAAAAAACCGACTTTCAAAGAAAAGGAGATGGCACAAATTGATGGACAATGAAGAATCCCAGAACAAAATTCTATTTTTCACTGTTGAAGCTAACACGAGAAAGAAGAAGGCATCAGATTTGGATAGAAATCAGCTTCTATAATATTCAACAATGGAGAATAAGGTAGAAAGAAGAAGATGACTGTTAAATAGGCCACGTTATTACCGTTAGGCTTTTTCAACTACCCTCACGCATCTTACATGCGTGTAATTACACACTAACGCCAAATATGACACATTGGATCAATCTCGTGTCATAAGCATTTATTAATTATACACGGTTTGAAGGAGTGTAAGTGTTCAATTGACAAATTGTTAAGTTTGGGGATCGGCATGACAAAGTGGCTCAAATATAAGTGTCCTTTAGCCTTTTCTACCTATATTAATTTGAGATTATTGTAGGAACCCATAAACCTTAAATTGTAATCTAATGATGTACTAGTTTTCCGCCCTTTTGAGTATATTGATGACTTCACATAAATAAATCAGGAGCAGATGCCTAGGCTAAAGGAAATTTACTTGGTGGAAGAATTTTGATATACTGCACAATCCCACTTTCCTTTATCAGATAATGTCATATTCTAGTGTTACAATATGTGTTAAACAATAAAGAGAATCTGCATAGCTAGGAATTTATACAATAAAGTTTTTCCTTTCGAGAAATGATACTTTGGATTATTACTTGCTGCAAAATGCACATTCCTCGTTCGACTACTTTTAAGAAAACGCATGCCGTACGTCTTTTTTCCTCAAACATATCAGTGATCTCCCAAATCGTTTTCAATAAAATAAAGATGAGATGAACATAAAATAGCAGATCAGAAATTCGTTATATTGGAAGTAGTGATTTTCAGACCATAAGAAAAAGATGAGAACCACAGAAGTTTTGGAAACAGTAATCGAACAAGCTAAATGTTTCCAGAGAGAAAATGGGAACTGCAACTAGTGATTATGTTTTCGAGTTAAAGAATGATACTAAGTAGAGTTACTATGTACTGACAGTATAAAAGAATTTACGTAATTAGAGATAAACCTCTATGATAAGTACACTAAGAGTGTAAAAGGCTTTTACGTTGTCAATGTATATAACTTAAATCCTATTAAGTACTGCAAATGACATGACTGATTCTTCATTCTGCTAGGTAGCATACATCAGTCCTTTGAGTTCCTTGCTGAAATGGCTGTTAACAAATTGTTCAGTTTGTAGTTTTGCATAATACACGCATTATTAGAAGTACTATTCATACATGTAACTTCATTTTCCTAAAGAATCCAATAGTGGTAGCACTAGATGATCATTCCTCCATCACTTTACAACATCTCTGGAGGGCTGAAGCAACATGATCATCATTAATACCACTTAATCCGATATTCGTCTGATCAAGCCAAAATATTGGATGTCACACTGAAGAACCACAAGATGCTAGTGACCTTGCATTCTGTGTCCTTGAATTTGAACCCCATTCTATGGCTTCTGCAACTTCTCGCTTGCATTCATTTGTAGATATAATACTGTCTTCAGTTGACATTGACATTGTGGATGGTGCTCGAGTTGGAGAAGCGAATGGTGAATCCAATCCTTCTGCGTCAGGTGCTATTGAAAGGGTACTGAGAGCAGTGACCACATCACTGATCAGAGGACGTACTGCTGGATCATCTTGCAGACACATCGAAGCAATAGCAACTGCTTGATTGAAACTTTTCTTTGGGAAATTTGCTTCAAGAAGTGGATCAGCTAGTTCAAGGTATCTCCTTGGGTCTTTAAATATTGGTTCAGCCTGGAACAAGTACAACGACATAACTTTTAGCTTAAATTATTTTCGGTAATAGAATATTAATAATGAAAATGCTCATTATGTCAAAGCAGAAAGGAAGGAGAAATGTTTTGCTTACCCAAGTAACTAAATTCTGCTGATGCCCATTCCTCGTGATATCGACTGCTCTCTTTCCCGTAATTAGCTCCAATAAAACTACACCGAAGCTATAGACATCGGACTTGATAGTCAGTTTTCCAGTTAGTTGGTACTCGGGAGCACAATAACCGTATGTTCCCATTACTCTTGAAGAAACATGGGTGTTATCCCCCGTAGGTCCAACCTTGGCTAACCCGAAGTCTGAAAGTTTTGCATTATATTCCTTATCCAGCAAGATGTTGGAGGACTTCAAGTCACGGTAAATGACAGGCGGATTTGCTTTATGATGTAAATATTCTAGTCCCTTGGCAGCATGTAGTGATATTTTCATCCTTGTGAACCAATCTAGCGGAATTTTATTTGGTTCAATATCTGAAGAAATGCATAGACATGATTCTCCATTAGTTTGATAATTTTCAATGTGTTGCTTCAGTATGCAAAGCTAATAGATCGCGAATATAGAAGGGAAATAGGTCGCTATGAGGCTATTTTCACAAATGCATGTCCTGTGAGAAAGCTAACAAAAACAATTACCAAGCAGATGATCCTCCAATGATCCCAATGGCATGTACTCATAAACCAGAAGTCTTTGATCTCCATCAGCACAATAACCTATCAAATTTACAAGATTTGGATGGTGAAGAAGGCTCAACATCAACACCTCTACTAGGAATTCTCGGTTTCCTTGCAATCCATTACGGTCGAGCTGTTTCACTGCTACAATCTGGAGAAAATGAAGTGATGATTAGTACAATTTCAGGGAAAAATACTATCTATGTACAGAAAAGATAGCAAAATTCTTTTAAGTCTTGAAGCACCTGTCCAGTTTTGTTCAGAACACCTTTGTAAACACGTCCAAATCCACCTTCACCTATCAGACACTCTGATCGGAAATTCTTTGTAGCTGTTGCCAGTTCCCTAAAGGTGAAAGTTTGAGCTGCAATATTGTTCTGGCCGTCGCCTTTGTTAGAAGCCTTTTGTTGTGTGGCTTCTGCTGCTGCCTTTCTAGTACTTTCTGCGGACAAAGTTAGAAGCTTTATATATTAGGAAAGCAAAGCACCAGCTGAAATACTTAAACAATGCACCCTTCCCACAAAGGTCCTTTCTATTAAAATTGTGTGAATCTCTCCTCTGAAAGCTGAAGTTGCTAGAGGTAACACTCTTAACATATCTACTCACTGAAAGTATTTTATTGACATGTACCATTAAAACTCCAATTCAAGATCTCTACTACTTTATTACCATATTGAATTGTGTGAACATCTTATCTAAAACTTTATACTAGAGAGAGAGATCATTTATTTTAGGTCTACAATAGCAACCCTCTGTTTTACTGTTTTGTTGTTAGACAAGAGGGGTTGCTCTGATGGTAAGCAACCTCCACTTCCAACCAAGAGGTTGTGAGTTCGAGTCTTCCCAAGAGCAAGGTGGGAAGTTCTTGGAGGGAAGGATGCCGATGATCTATTTGGAAACAGCCTCTCTACCCTAGGTAGTAGGTTCGCGTACACACTATCCTCCCCAGACCCCACTAAGTGAGATTATACAGGATTGTTGTTTTTGTTATAAAAGTTGGCTTTAAGAAACCTATCTTCTTTTGTGGTCACAATAGACTTTTCCCACAATGAGCAGAAATATAGCTCTATGAAACAGTCCCCAGTCTTTGGTTCAATGGCAATAACACAGCCCGTGATATGTGGGTTAGGCACATGGGCGGAGCTAGCCATGGGTTCGGTTGAACCTAGTAACTTTGGTTCAAATCCATTGAATATAAACAAATTATTGAATTAGAATTCAGTAACTTTAAATGACTAGAATGCCGAACCCACAAACTTCAAATCCTGGTTTCGCCTCTAGTTAGGCGTAATTGGAACATTGCAGTGGACTAAGAGCATTGTATTTAAGTCGAAAAGTATAAATGTGTGGGCCATTAACACCAAATTTAGAACAGTACGCGAGCTGATCCTCGGGAATTATTCGATTATAAAACAAAGAAATAGCTTTATGAAGCAAAGCAAAGCTTAGTTTAAACCATGTCCTAATCACAGATGGAATATGATTTTGAACACCCAAAAAAGAAACAAGAAAAAAAATATCTAAGCTGTTTTAAAGTTATCATTTTAATGAAACATTTCATTACCAGAGGAAGGTTGTGGACGTTGAGAATGAGAATGAGAACGAGAATGCAGGTCTTGCTGTGATTTTGGCCTCGATAATGAATATTGTGTACGTTGTTGGAGACTTTCCCTGTGATTAGCAACAGCAGCAGCAGCACCAGATGTTTCTCTTTTGTTGCTATGTATTCTTTTGAATGCCTTCTTTTCATTCGACGAAAAACATGAAAAGCAACCCATTTTTCTAATATCAAACCCTTTGCAGGAACGGTTGTAAATTTTCTAAAAAGAAAACAATTTCTATTGTTTAGGCAATGCTAGTATTTGCCTTGTATAAAGTTTGATCTGCAAAATCTACCAAATGTGTAGAGCCAAATTCTAAAAACTCAATCTTGATAGAATCAAAAGAATGAGAACTGTAAACACCTTTTTTCTGGATGTGTGAATGTAAATATGGTGTATATAAAGATAAGTATGGCTATGGATATGTAATTAAGGCTGTCTAAAAAGGGAAAACCTAGGAAACGGTTTGGCTACTTAGGAAGGAGCTATTTTTAGCATAAGGGGGAGAGAATTCGGGGAATATAATGGTAGGGAGAATTTGAAGGGATATTTGGTGAAAAGACAAACTTGAGAACGAATTTGGCGCGGACCTAAACTTTGATTTCTCACCTTATATTATATAATACTCCTTTTGTTGCATACTTGAAAAATGATTACAAAAATTAGTACCCCTCAGTGTTTATACCAATCAAACACATGACATTTGTTTTAGCATACTACTCTTATCACTAACCATATTTACTTTATATATATTCTCACCTTAATTTATTATTTAGCCATGATAAATTAACGCAATTTATAGCCTGTTTAGCTAACTTATTTTTGGCCAAAAGTGTTTTTTTTTTTCTTTTTTCAAAAACACTTTTGGCAAAAAATTAAGGTGTTTTGCCAAACTTCTGGAAGGAAAAAAATGCTTTTGAGTAGAAGCAGAAGCAGTTTTGGATAAGCAGAAAAAAATAGTTTCTCTCCAAAAGCACTTTTTTGAGAAGCACTTTTGAGAAAAATACACTTGGAAGCAGTTCTTAACAGCTTGGCCAAACACTAATTGCTGCTCAAAAGTATTTTTTAAAATAATTAGCCAAACACAAACTGCTTCTTACCAAAAGTACTTTTGAGTAAAACACTTTTTTCAAAAGTGTTTCTCAAAATAAGCTAATTTTTGCAACTTGGCCAAACGGGCGATTAGTATAACCGCCATGTGTGAATAGGTTTTTACCATTGAATATCTTCCGGTACATAGTGTATAATGGCTTCTCTCTTTCTGAATTTTGTTTTTGTTCCTTGTTAGAAAGAGGCAATTTGGGGAGGAAAAGGAAAATCAACTCGTACCAAAGCACGTATGGTGTCAATTCGCCAGTTTCTTGATCCGATATTTGAATTGATTCAAGGTGAGATATCGAGAGTTACAAACATCGTAACTAAATAACATTCTAGTAGAAATTACTCAGTGTATCCTTGCCCATTGAACCTCAAGTTGAGCTTGGTCACGTATTGGCCTCAGTTGCTTATTCATAAACCAAAGGATTCGCAAATAAAAATGCTATTATACAACTTAAAACGCCTGGGGGCTGGGGCAAGCCTTCAAGGAGCCCATCTACACATAAGCACACCTCGAACATGTCATAAAAGTGAGAAATTAAAAAATAGCCAGATTTACTACTGGTCGTTGAAAAATAGCCAAGTTTCAAAAGTCATCGAAATTTATCCACTTTTTATGTAAAGAGAAATCTTAGCGAAAATACTGTTCAAAATCCGGAAAAATACGTCTGCAAATTTTACGAGAGTTCCAAGATAACTATGCTGGAACTCCCGCAAATTTACGGGAGTTCAAACATAATTATACTGGAACTCCCGCATATTTTACGGAAGTTCCAGCAAGTATAAATATCCAGTATAATATACTGTAGTAGTCTCCCGCAAATTTTACAGGAGTTAGCAAAGTATACTGGTCCAACATAATATGTTGGAGTTCGTACACAAATATACCAGAACTCTCGTAAATTATACGAGACCGGTCCCTGTTGCAACAAAATAATGACTATTTTTTATTGACTTGATAAAAGCTGGTTATTTTTGATTGACCAGTGTGAAAACTGGCTAAACCATGATATTTTGACGTCATAAAAAGGTAGGGGCATTTGCACTAATGGCCCTTCTTGAGGACACTCTTTAAATTCAGCTCCCTGTTAGCCCAATGAGCAAGATGACTTTTAAATCCAAAATTTAGCACACTGAACTACTGGCGGACAAAAGTTAAGCGGCCTCAAGAAAACCATACCGTGCATATAATCCAAAAGGAAGTACCCACAGGTTCTCGCATTCTACATAATCAAAGCATATGTTGCACCTCGAAATAATTTTGCTCATTGTAAAACACTAATGCCTCACCAATTAAATAGAAGGACAACAAAAATTGTCTAAGGTTGTGCACATATTCGGCTAAGACCAGGCTCTCCATTGGCATGGCCTTCTTTTCTCCAACTCTCTCTCACTCCATACACTTCATTCCACATCCCAGCTGCTGCATAAACATTAGATAGTGCAACAGAAGCGTTAGAAATTTGTTTCTCCCTTTCCATCATCTTTCCAGCTACCTTCTTTCCAATTTCGATGTTTCCATGCAACTGACAGGCCCCTAGAAGTGCAGCCCAAATAGCACCAGTAGATCTCCCATCACTTGGATCGTTCTCTTCCATTCCCTCCACCAAATTCCATGCTTCTTCAAGCCTTCCATTACGTCCCAATAAATCAATTAGACATGTATAGTGTTCTTCCTCGGGCATCAAACCGTACCGCTTCCTCATTTGTGTAAAGTATTGCATTCCCTCATCAACCAACCCACAATGACTACAAGCAGTTAATACTGCAATAAATGTCACTTCATTGGGCATAATTCCCACGTTTACCATACGCTGAAAGAGTTCAAGGGCTTGGGAAGCAAATCCATGAATAGCAAATCCCATGATTGCAGAAGTCCATGAAACAACATTTTTCTCTTCCATTGCATCAAAAAGCCGCAGTGTGTAACACAAATTACCTGATTTTGAATACATATCAACTAAAGCTGTACCAACAGCCACATTGTCATATGCATCTGGTAACGTTCTAATAATTTTCGCATGTATTTGCTTTCCTTTGTTCAAATCAGTTAGACGAGCACATGCCTCAAGAGCCACCACAAAGGTCAAGCAGTTCCCTTCTAGCGTAGATCCTTCTTTTCCAGAATACATATTAGCCAACAAATTTAAGCCTTCTTGTGGCAAATCCTTTTGCACATACCCTGTCATCATGGTAGTCCAAGAAACAATAGTTTTCTCGGGCATATTCTCAAACAGTGCCTTAGCATCTTCAATGAGTTCATTATGAATATAACCAGACAACAATGAATTCCACAGTGGAACGTGTTGTTCAGGTAGCCAACTTTCAAAAACTTTTCGAGCTTTACCAATATCACTGCACTTGCTGTACATGTTCATGAGTGCACTACTAATAATCATTCTGCTCTCTTTTAATGAATCAGCAGCGCTACATGAATCCACCAAAGTGATAAAGAGGCCATGGATTTGCTTCCCAACATTGTGCAAATGGATCTTAGCACAAGTAGTTAGCAGAGGCACGAATATAGTCTGATCTGCAACAAAAATTTCAACAGCATTCTCCATTGACAAAATGTACTTAACGACATCAGCATACATGTGATTAAATACATAACCCCTTATCTTCACAAGCTTCGAAACAAGATTCCTCTCCGATCCAACAAAAACTTTCTCAGCCGATGCAAGTCTACCGCAATAAAAGTACATGTTAGCAAGCGAATTTCTACAACTCGACTCAAACCCACTAACAAATGCATAACCATGAACTTGCACACCCAAAAGTAGATCTTGTACGTACGCACAGCCAGATAAAACGGTCGCAACGCTGTACTCATCAGGCACGTAAAGTTCTCTGCACTTCATGCGATAAAACAACTCTAATCCTTGACATTCCTGTCCATTCTGAACATACCCAGATATCATAGCGTTCCAAGTCACCAAATTTCTATTGGGCATTTCATCAAACAGCTTCCAGGCACATTCAGCGATCCCACATTTCGCATACAAACCCACAAAGGCAGTCTCAACAATGATATTTCCAGGAATGAATCCAGACTTTACGATGTGGGAATGCAAGGTTTTCCCCAAAGACAGGTACTGTGGAGCAGAAGCAATGGCGCGAGCAACAGCTGTGAAGACGACGTGATTGGGCCGAGCATCTGGGTTGGATTGAGATTGATGGAGCATGCAGGAGAAGAGATGAAGGGCCTTGTGGGATTGACTGGAGCGAGCATACCCTGAGATGATAGAGGTCCATAAGGGTGTGTCTTTGTGAGGCACTTGGTCGAACACCTGGTGGGCAATGCTAATGGAGTTGGGGATTCCATATGAAATATAGTCAGCGATGAGCTTAGTAGCGTAAACAGGACTAGTGTCAAGGCCAAGCTTGATAAACCAAGCATGTCTACTCATTCATGCGTCGTTGTACATGGAGGCATTTGGAACCCACATATGTATGTATGATCGGGTACTCGAAGTACAGAGAATTTGAATATATTAAGCCACTTAATTTTTTAAATTTGATGTGATTTATATCAAAATTATTCCTTAGGTTTGAGGGTAAGTTCATTTTTGTCCTTTAAATAAACACTTGAGCACATATCATCTTCTACATTTGCTAAAATTGAACAGATTTAGACCATTTAGCATAATTACTACAAGCGGGAACTAACGGTTCTTTCATATGTGTGATTGAGTAGATGTGGAATGAGCTTCCAACATGAACCCTGCTTCTACCGGTAGCGTTCTTTTACTCAGTCAAGGGAATTTAATTAAGAGGGTGTTTGACTAAGCTTATAAGCTAGTTAAATTGGCTTTTAAGTACTTTTTGGCTTGTTTATGTATTTAGTAGAATTAAACTTGTTTATAAATTAAGTGTGTATAAATAAAAAATAAGTCAAAAGTCATAATTCTTTCCCAACTTTAGGTTTGATCGAATATTTATTATTTTATTCCTAAAATATTTCTTTTTAAACAAAGTCCTCGTATACTTTCACTCTCTCTCGGTTCTTTAAAGGAATTTTTACCATATAGTAAAGGTTGATACCTTATTATTTTAAATAGATATCATTTAAAAAAATTATATTTCATAACTACCTTTTGATTTTTATAGCCAATTATCTATTTATGGTCAGTTCCTACCATTAAGCCATAAAATACGCTTTGTATTATTTTTCTCTCTCATTCTTTCAGATTTTTCCCCACCCTCTCTCTCTCAATGCCAATCATTCTCCATGAATACAATCATGATTCTCTATATTTTCTTGTAATTATTTCTTATATATAACTTGTCACACAACAGAAGATTGAAACCTAATCCGTCATGAAAGAAATTGAAGAAGCACCAAAAAGTTCATTGCTATTTTTCGTTTTCCCCCAATCTCAAATAGCTGCACCGCCCGATCAATCCACCTCACACGACACCATTCCTTAACAATTTGGTCTCATACCTACCAAGATTTGTGGACTCAATATAAATTTAAGGTTTGATCAAGTTTAATTGGATGTGACTGGCTTAGCAATTAAGTAGCCAGCTATTTCGACCCCAGGAATGTAAAAAGTTTCAAATTTTCTGTCTGCCTTTATGCGTTTCTGTTATAAACAATATCGTTTCGACGAACTACGTTAATATCCAATTCCACGAGAATCTAGAAGACGAAGAAGGAGAAGATATAGAAATGACAATAGAGTTTATTTTATGTATTTCAGTGTATTCATTGCCTTTTTTCATTATATTTCAATGTATCTCGTTGTATTCCATGTATTTCATTATCTTTATGTAGCTATTTAATTGTATTCTCTGTCTTTTTGTCCATTGTATTTCAATGTATCCCGTTGTATTCTATGTATTTCTTCGTATTCACTGTCTCGCTATATGCCATGAATGTATTCATAAGTTCTTTTTAATTAATATAATTTATGTATTCACATGTATTATATAATTTTTTTGAAAATTGCTATATTTTTTGGGTATTTGTTGGTTGAGATTTTTTTTAACTGAAAATATAAATTTTTTGTGTTATAATTGAGTTTGTTGAGTTATATTAAGAGCCTATTATATTAATTGATTCACTTTCCTTTTTAAAAACATTGTAATCCCCTATTACAAGATTTCTTCAATAGAATAATTTGTCCAGTAATAATACCATATTTCACGCCATGAATACAATCGAATACACTCGAATACAACAACTGATTAGCTGGACTTCCCTAATTCACGCCTATTTTTGCTATTGTATTCATAAATACAATAGCTTAAATACATCAAATACATCTTATAACCACATAAAAGGTATCTATAACCCGTAATATAACAAATGGTATCTATAGATGGCTAATAACTACTAAAACATAGTGCTTTATGTAAATTTCTCTTCTTTAAACCTAAACAGCCCGTGCATCTGCAATCTCCAGCCCGTTTCTGTCGGCAATTTGAGGTAATGAGATTCACTTGTCTTCTTCATATTGTTATATATATGTTACTTGTACTGTTAGTCTCAAGTAAGATTCCTACTCTTCTAGTGTTAGAACTCTGTATCCAAAATTAGTAAATGAACAAACGTTAGTTTAAAAAACTAAAGCAGAAAATATTTCAAGCCCATAAGTTTCTTGTGTTTTCTTAAGGAATTTAATTCCCTCACAATATCAAGATTGCGGATAAATTTTTCCATGATACAACGGAATAACTACTTTGTGATAGCGGCACCTCAAACCATAGAATTTCAGCGAACTCATGTGACGGAGCAAATCACACAAAATGCTTGTCACACCTCCTTTTTACGCCTACCTACCCGCGAGGGCGCGATGGTGTAAAAGGAGTTTTTCCAATTAAAGGACAATCGAAACGGAATTTATTTAATTAATTCAGAGTCGCCACTTGGGAGATTTATGGTGTCCCAAGTCACCGGTTGAATCCCGAATCGAGGAAAGAGTGACTCTATTTAACAGTCTGTGTACCAGAAATCCGGATAAGGAATTTCGTTAACCTGGGAGAAGGTGTTAGGCATTCCCAAGTTCCATGGTTCTAGCACGGTCGCTTTTATCATACTTGACTTATTTTAATTACTGATTTTAGAACCTATGTGCATTTATCTTTTTACCGCTTTTAATTACTTGAATTACTCGCATTTAAAGAATTTAATTACGCGAACGTATATTCATTCTTTTTGATGCGTCAAATTATGCCACGCGAACGTGTCCACAATTAATATCGTTTTGTTTATTTATTAATAGTTTAGTCGAATTTATGCTAGGAAATATTTGTCATTTATATCTAGTCCATAAGAAATTAATACAAGGGCCATATGCGATTTAATGGTGGGTGGCACCTCTCAAGCTATGTGAACTAACGTTAATTAACAAACCATAACCTATTTATTATTAAGAAAAGTTTGATCGAAATTGCGCGAACGCATACTCCAAATTAATTTTTAGAATTACAATTATATTACGCGAACGTATATATAATCGTAATACTAATCTAAATCGGGCTGAAAGCAAACAGTAAGTATTTATCAATTTGTTAGATCTAAATTATGAGTCCAATACGAGGGTCATGTAAATTTGTTGTTTGAAGTGACGAGGCTCCTCTCATATTTTAAAAAGGCCAACCTAAAAATAACTACATTTTACTCTATCGATCAATTATATTAAAGGGAAAGTAATCTAAACTGAAATAGATAGTGCATGGCTAAGTAGAATACAATAGTAACATTTTTGCAAATCTGCACCTCCCCTTGAATCGGATCATCGATGGGCTTCCGAAATGTCCCAACGGGCTAGAACTGATTCCAGCAAATCAGAAATGGGCCAGGCCTTTAGATTCAAAACTAACATATTCGACTGAAGACAATTTTATTTCATTTTTTAGATTATTGCAATTTTGATCCGAGTTCAAACTAATTTAGCTACTTAACTACCCGAAAATTTCCTTTACTTTCAATTCAAGTATTCCTATTCATTCCGTTTTTACCAGTTCTAATGTAAGTTAAAAATCAAATCAAATGAAACGCTGAGATTTCGAAGTCAAAATAGACTAGTATTGCCTTACGGAAAACCGTCTTAATGAAACTTTTGAGGTCATTTCTTTAAACGCTAATTACTTTAGATACAGCTAATAACAATTGTAATCGACTTCAACTAACCACTAAGCTGATATTCAAATACTCATGAGTTCATTGTGAGTTACACAGCATTTACTAGCATAGCTTTAACATACAAATTTATACTATATGATCCACAATACTACTTAACTAACAATTAGAAATTAACAATTTAACTAAGGTTTGCTACTAATATTCCAGATTCAGTCCAGTTCAATTACACATTTAAACTATTCTATCTGAATACATATTTCTAAGTTTTAACTCCACAGGTATTACATAAAACTAAAACACAAGTAAATATTTCATCAAAACTAAGAATTTCATCTCTTTATCTCATCATTTACAGTCTCACAGTCATTAGAGAATAAGGAGGTATACCTGGTATCTGATATCTGGAAACACAGAATGAGAAAAGAGGATCAAAATAGCAGTAACGTAGACAGCACTACAGCACAGCAAGTCAACAACAATAACAGCAAATCCAGCAATATAACGCAGCAGTAACAGATCCCAGCTAAAATCACAGAACCAGTAGCAAAAGGCAACAAGAATTTTCGGGAACAATTAAACCCAAACAAGGGATTTAAAGCAAACCAAACAGCAGCTTTAAAAGACTAAACAACAACAAGATTGACCCAAACAACTCAAGAGAAACCTTCAGGCAACTGGGCTCTCAGATATGGAAATAGAAACAGGGGAATATTCGAATTGTTTACGATCCTAAGCCAATGTAACATTGCTGCAGGAAATCTATTTCTTTCCTATATTCCCATCTCTCTTTTTTGTATCCTATTCTCTCCGTTTTACTTCTGTTCTCCCTCTTACTCTCCTCTAATGAACTCTATCTTCTTAAATTCTCTATTGCTCTCTATCTCTTCAGCACTGAACTCCCAAAATTCCCCTGTATTTCCCTTTGTGTGTGTTTTCTGTGTGTATCTCTATGTGTTCCCAGTGTATTCTCCTCTGTTTTCTCTCTATGTCTGTATGTGTGTTTTTTCCAGTGTATGCAGTCCCCCCTTTCACTCTGAAAATCAGTTCTTTTATACCCAAAGTCTTACCCCTTTTCCAGCTCTTAAGAGCACTTAAAACATAAAAAATACCTTTTCTCCCATCACCCTCCTACTCCATTATCCCACTTTCTCATTATTTTATCTTTTTAATAAGGGCAGCCCATGTTTCTTCTGTTTTTCCAGCTCTTAAAGCATTAAGGAACTAAATGGCCCATATTATTCCCTGATTCTGCCCACTACTGAATGTCCAATCCTATTATTAAATTCCATGATTATGGGTAGTATTATTTAATCAATCTTCCCATACCATTTCTGACTTGATTCCTAACAATTTCATCAGTTTTAAGGGTATGCCAGTTCTTTACTGGCAGAATACTTAAACTAAAACCACCCTTTTTTTTTCCAGATCCTTAACTAAACCCTGCAATCCACATTAGAATCCAGCTATAACCAACTCAATTTTCAAAATTAAACAAAAGCCTAAACTAAAACTCAGGTTGGATCAGACACAGAATCAAGGACTTCAACAATTCAAGACACGTTTTCAAGAAATATCACAATAGGTCCAGGTGACAATCACAACAAACATTTGTAGAGCATTTCAACTGATTAAACAATTTAGTACAGTTATGATGAACTTCTCCTTAAAATTTATCATACAAGACAGAGTAAATCCCACACGAAATAAAAAATGAAACGATAGGAGGGGAGAATAAAAATGAAAACTAATAAGATAACACAAAGAAAAAGGGGATTTGAACAATACCTGAAAATCAAACATACCCAAAAATAAAACTCTTGTCGCTTCACTTTGGATTGAGGTGGACCTTAATCGCATGTTTTCAGTAATGAAAACACATGACTAAAGTCTAGTTTAGTCCAAAGATCCTCGCAGCTTGTTGGATTTTAAGGTCAGGGCTCATATTTTCTGTGATTCAACATTCGAGACACTAGGGGAGGATTTGAGGACAACGGTTTGGATATTTGGATTGAGGGAGGCTTGGGGGTTCAAGGGTGTAATTTTGGGCTTGATTGGCGTCGGTTCTGGTTTTGCTCGACTCTTCAAATACAGATTCGAGACGATGCATGTTGATTCGAAGAAAACGGTTACTGGATTTGGCTTAAGGGTGGCTAGGTGGTTCAAGGGTGTGATTTTGGTGGTCATCGGCATCGGCGTCGCCGACTTAACGGTGAAGGGGAATGAGGGCGGCGCTAGGGTTCCTCGTCTCTTCAGAGACGAGGTCTGATAGACGAAAGGGGACTTGGCTTGGGGGGATTTGGGAATGGAAGCGGGATTGGGGGTATGGGGGGGGGGGGTTGATATATTAAACTTGAATGGATTAATTTAAGCCATTGGATTAAGAATCCAACGGCTGTGATCCAATGTCGTGGTCGTTTTGGGAACGGGTAATGGGTCGGGTAAGAAATGAGTAAGGGGAATATGATCTTGGCCGTTGATCAATTTGAGATCAACGGCCCTGATCATGTGTGACTAAAACGACGTCGTCTGAAGGGGCTCGACTTGGACTGGGTAAGGTGGGTTTTGGTTTTTGGGCTGGTGAAGATTTGGGCAAGGTCCGAATTCTATTTTCCTTCCTTTCTTGTCTTTTATTTCTTTTTTACTCCTAATTAAAAAAAATAAAAAATCCTAGATTAAATTAAAACCAAAATTATCTTACAAATACAAATCAATTCTTAATAATAACTATCGCACACAATTAAAGTATCAATTCAAAAATAAAATCACACAACTAGACATTAAATGCTAACAATGCAAAGTACATATTTTTGTGATTTTCCATTTTTTGTAGAACAAACTTAATTACTCCTAAATGTAGAATTGAATCCCAAATTCGAATGTGACATATTTTGTATTTTTTTTATTAATTTAACAAATACACACGCACACACGAACGCAAACAATAAGAGAAAATAACACAAAAATCCACAAATATTGCAATCAATACAAAACTCTTTTATTTTGAACTTTTTGGAGTAATTCTCATATAGGGCAAAAATCACGTGCTCGCAATGCTTATATTTTATTTTTGGAAAAACAATGCAAAATACAGAAGTTTGAGGGGAGAGATATTAGATTTTTCGATGGTGGTAAAGGAGGCTAAGCCTCTTTATTTATAGCCACAAAAGTTGAGTCACAATAGGTGCATAGGTGCATGGTCATAAAGAAGGTGTCTCTTCAGGGACCGCTGGAAAATAAGTCGAAGCCAAGCCGAGCGACGAAAACGATGCGAGGCACCACTTCTTCTTAACTCTTTAAGAAGTAGAAGATGTACTTCTCTATATAAGCACGAAGATTTTCTTTCATTTTTCTAAAGAGGAACAAATTGAATTAGTAAAATAAACTAATTCAAAATTTTATTTCCCTTCAATTCTTTTCCCACAATTTTTCATTCATACCTCTTTTGTTATGACTAACAAAACTTAACATTTGGTTTTATATATTTACATGGATTCGGTGTTGTAAATAGTAGCAGTATAAAAAAAAACAAAAGTGTGTTGTACAAAGTTAATTTTAATCCTTTCTTTTATTTATTTTTATTTTTTGGGGTACAATTTATATATTTTCTTGTGTACTTCTCTCGTTGAAAGTCATCACTATTAGGGATGTTCAAAACCGAATCGTATTGGCTACACTGGTGATTCATAATGAAGCTGAGAATGAGAGACATGTGGCATGTGTTAATCCTGATGTTGATGTTAGAAGATTCGCAAGAGTCAACGTTGCAAATGAATAAAATATAGAAAATCAAGGAGACAATAATATTTGGATGTCAATTCGCGATCTGATTGCTCAAGTTATTTATGATAGTTGAAAGTTTTAATTTTATTTACCATAAACAATAAAGTGCATGTTTCTTCTCCACAAGTACTGTGTGGATTATTTAAGATTTTTTTCTTAACTTTTGTTAATTTATACTCTACCCATCTAATTTATGATTGTATACTTATCATAACATGTATTATATTTATAAAAATAGATATTTTCTAATCATTTTTATAATTAAAATAACATGATAAATAGGTTATTTTGTAATTGAATCTATGTAGAATCTAAAATTTCGAAGAAAATGACGTTTTTAGTAGTGTAAATTATTATAAGGTTATTTTAATTCATTTTAACATAAAAATAGCTTATCAGCAACTTTTAATAAAATAATTTCAACTGCTTATTATTAATTTCAGTAGTTTTATCTAAACACATAACTACTTATTTATTAAATCAGCTTCATCACTTTAAAATATTTTTCAGCACCTAATGTTTATCAACTATACTAAATCAGTTCTTGCTTCTTTCTCTATTAGGCTAATTTTTCACGAGGTTAAAAACAATTAAATATTTCAACTATGTTATCATTGATACTTAGTAGTAGGGATTTGGGTTAAGCTTAAAACTATCTTTTGACTTATTTAATTAACTAATTTTAAGCCAAAACTGTTAAGAGCTCAATTTATGACTTTGGCTAAAAGATCTTTAGGTTTGACTAAATATTTTACTTTTTATTTGTTAAACTTAGAACAAATATTAAAAATAATTAATTATTAATAAGGGAGATTAGATCAACTATTTAGAAGTTCTATAAACAATTATAAAAATGGTTTGCTACTTTGTAATATATATCAAGCAAAAATATAAATTCTCTTAATATTTTATATTAGTAAATCTAAGGTAACAATAGGGGTGTTCATAAAAATTCAAAAAATCGAACAAAATCGAAAATAAATAAAAAAACGACCAAAAAATCAATAACTTTTGGTTTGGTTTAATTTTGGTTTTGAATTTTAAAAACCAATCAAATTTGGTTTGATTTTTGTTTTAATAAAAAAAAATCGAACCACACCGACTATCGGAGTAGCTATTTCAAATTTATTATTACACACACACACACACACACATATATATATATATATATATATAAAGTTTCAAATACACAATCTGAATTAAGCCATCCATTTTTAGTATAGTTCTTTACCTTTATATTCTAGTTTTATTGCTAGTTCTCTTTTGTTAAGTGTAAAAATTCATTTCGTGTTAAAAAGAATAGTATATTTTTAGTTGAGTCCTTAAATTATTTATCACTATTTGATTCAATTATCATCAATATATCTTGGTAAATATTAGATTTATCAAGGGCAATTGATTTGATAGTGTAACATTGAAAATGTGATATCTGGAAAATGTGTTTGGTAGTGTATGTCTTATATTTAAGAGAAAATAGATAAATAACCGAAAAAATCCGACAAAACCGACAAAACCAGACATAAATTGAATCGAGAAAAAACTGACTTAGTTGGTTTGGTTTGGTTCTAATATTTAAAAAATCGACTTACTTGATTTGGTTTCTTTTTAGAGAAAACCGATCCAAACCGAACCATGAACACCCTTAGGTAACATCTATATATAGATATAAAGCTGGAACTAGGCAAGGTGATGTGGCATACCTCTTTGGCTTGGAATCTCATTTATCTTTTTTCTCCATTTTTTTTAATTTTCCTTATATTTCTAAAACACTTCTTGTAAGAAACCAACCGTTACTTTAAAAACCCAAAGGTTTTCTAACGTACAGACCTATTAAAACCATTTCTTAACGTACAAATATTCATGTTTGACCCATTAATTAGTGTCAATATATAGGAATGAATAGACACTTTTATTCCATCAAACATTGTTAAATGGACCTTGTAGCCTGGCAATTCCTCAATGACGCTAGGTCATTCCCATCTCTTAAACAAATTATATTGTCTGGTTTTTTTATCAATAACGAACACAAGATCCGCAGGAACAACATTTGGCTCTTTGTTTCCTTTCCTGGGAATGTAATCTTCTTTCCCTATTGCCAGCCATGTTTAATGTGTCTTTAATTTGTGGGGGCATTTGAAACTATGTGGTTTCTCATCAATTATAAATACAAGGTCTGCAGGAATAACAGTTGGCTCTTCGTTAGTAAAATTCCTCATTCTTATGGCATGGTGCTATATATAGTGGCTTGATTGCGTATCTTCACCAAAACAGAAAAGTGTACCTCTCACATGTAGTGTATCGATTCTCTCTTATATAACACATAGAATTTAGGTGGTTGGAGTTTACTTCATATTAGTATTAGTATTTGTTTATTTGCACAACATGATTATTATTTTGGCTTGAATATCTTCTTTCTCCTCTTTTAGTGCTAGAAATTCTTGTATACTTTTTGTTTTTTCTTTGTTTTGGGCGTTGGTCGCTGTGGATGTCACTCAAAGGAATGTATATATATTTTTTTGCTGATCAGTGAAGTTTATTTAATTGACTAGAAATTAGTTTATTATTGCATGCATTGCCATAACTTTCTCGAGCATGTGCATAAAAAACGTTTGATTTTGTCATTTTTTTTTGTTGCCTTTTATCCCTTTTATATTTGCTATTTTTAAAAATTCAAAAGTCACCTCCTTTCCCTTTTCCTCCCCATTAAATACGCTTAAAAATCCAATCCAAACGAAATTGATTACGTCTATATGGAGGCAATAACCTTTTCCAAACTCTCAAAAATCAATCATTATAGAAATTGGTGCTTACAGTGTTCAATCAACGAAACTATTGATTCAACAGGTAGTTATCTTCTTTTTCGGAGCAACAAAAATAGAAAAAATTAAAAATTAAAAAAGCACTCACACCAAGGTATCAAACATTATCTACAAAAAATTCTTGAAAAGATTGCCGTTATCCATTTCAAAGCTTTGTACCGCTTTTTCAAAGAAAAAGAAAAGTTATTTTTAGTTATGTCCGCTCGACTACGTAGAGAAGCAAGATAAAAGGGAAGCAGGGAGCAGGTATGAATTATTGAAATGAATAAGGACGGTTTATGTTGATTGAGCAGTATATTTTAGCAACTTTATATTGAAAATATTGATAATGCGACTTATGGAACTAATTATATGTGAATTGCGTTAATTCTGCCATTTCTAAAAAACCAAGCAGGCACATAACTTGGCAAAGCTGAAGAGATGTTAATATAATTGTATAATCTAATTAAAAATTTGTTTTGGAGTTGACAAGTAACGTAACAAAAACTTACTCAGAAGCAACCTTGATTGTTATTAATTGATTTGCTACTGATAATAAAACATTAATCTAATCCCAAAAGCTAAGACTTAAAATTAAGAGATGGAATTGGGATGAAGACCTGCCTTAAAATTACTTTTTATCAAATATCATATAAATATATGAATTTTTAAAACTAATTAAATACTAAAAGAAAAAAAGAACAATATAATGATGTGCGCGAAGCGCGGAAAGTAAATCTACTATTATACATAAATGTAAAATCTAAGGTGGAAGATTCTTTCGGTGTGTGTGTATAATATAGGGGTCAGCCACAATCTTTTTTTCTTCACCCCGCATGAATTAAGTTAAAAGTTTTTTTCAATTAAAATGATGTTTTGGAAAGAAATTATCTTATTAAACTGGAATCGCCACTTGAAGTTGAGGTGTTTAAAATGACTCTTGATTTTGGTTTGCAAAAAGAAAAAACCGGGTAAGAAATCCTATTGACCGAAAGAAGGTATTAGTCACCTCCCACGTCCCATGGGTGGTTGTTCTAACGCGGCTTAGTCGGAGTAGTGATTTTTTTTGTTGTGAAGAGCTCGAAGCGAGAATAAGCGACAATCCACTTTTCGCTTAAAGTGTGAAGCGAGAAGCGAAGCGTTCGACTTTTTTGAAGTGAAGCTAAATTTTAAAAAAACTAAAATAAATATTCCATAGACAACACATGTTATACATGTAAGTGCATATATCACATGTAATTTCCAATACTAAAAAATTGGCAATGAGACTAAGAACAAAAAATGAGCTGAAGAAAAGAAAAATTGACAACATTACACATGTTATACATGTAGTAAGTGCATACATCACATCTAATTTCCAATACTAAAAAAATTGGCAATGAGACTAAGAGCAAAAAATGAGCTGAAGAAAAGAAAAATTGACAACATTTCACTGCAATTTTAAGGATTGAAACGAAAATAAAAAGAAAAGGAGAATAAGAAAAAGAAGAACTGAAAATGGAAAAAAAAATTGATAGCATTTCGCTATTATTTTAAGCAAAGAAATATAAAGAAGAAGAAAAGAAGAAGAAGGAAGAAAACATACCTGGGTCTGAACTTCAAGAAGAAGAGTGCTGAAAATTGAAACTCTAGTCGTTGCTTGCTCTACTGCTCGCTGATTTTGTCAAAAAGGCTGTGCTTTTTTATTTTTTTGTGACTTAAAAGACAGAAGCGAGCACTTTCGTCACTTCTCGCTTCGCTAGCGCTTCTTGTTTTTTTGTCAAAAGTGGATGCTTTAACCTATCTATCATGCTTCACCCTACTGAAGTGACACAGTAGCTGCCTCGCTTCGCTTCACGCTTAAAGCGTTGAAGCGAGCGCTTTTCATAACACTGCCAACAACCAATATAAATAGATTTAAGCCACTCGTTGGTGGAGGCGAAGTGGTTTGGCTATTCGAGGCGAAGTCGAAGTAATGGTTCAATGGTAGGCGATTTTCGACCACTGTGAAATTCCAATTTGTGCTAAGCAAATGAAATTCAGTTTGTCTTTAAAAAAAAATTGTAATGATCTGGTCGATCGTTTTGAGAAATTTCCTCCCGTTCGACAGCATGTGATCTTGAGAAGCTTTGTATTATGTGTTATGACTTGCATGCGTGGTCAAGTTTAGTTACCGAATGATTTAGAGTCTAATTGAAAGAAAGATTTTAGTTTTGGAAGCTTAAGAGGTAAGAGTTGATCCAAATTTGACTTTTGCGTAAACGGCTCTGTAATGGGTTTTGGGTGATTTCAACAACTTCGTATGGTGATTTTGGACTTAGCCGTTCGTCCGGATTTGGATTTGGAGTTCCGTAGAATAATTTGAAGCATTCGACGAAAGTTGAAAAGCTAAAGTTTGGAAGATGGAGAAGTTTGATCAATGGTTGACTTTAGTGTTACGGGGGTCGGAGTGCAATTTCGAAATTTGGAATAGTTCCGTTATGTCATTTGGGACTTTTATACAAAATTTAGTGTCATTTAGGGTTGATTTGATAGGTTTTGGCATGAGTTTTTGTCACGACCCGGATTTCCCACCATAGGGGTCATGATGGCGCCTACTAAATGGAAGCTAGGCAAGCCAAATATTAATTACAGCGGAATAATCAAAATTAGCGGAAGACTTAGTCAAATATAATAAAGAAAATCTAAATCTGATACACTACCCAAGATTGGTGTCACAGTACTCACGAACTTCTAAGAATAATACACATAATTGTTTGAAAGAAAATACAAATTGTTTATCTCGGTTACATGAGATAACAGAATGAAAAACATAGATAGAAGAGACAACGGGTCCTGCGGACGCCTGCAAGGCTACCTCGTAGTCTCAGTAGTCGAAAAATCCACAAGTCGCTACCGCTGCTGCTGCTGTCCGTAACCTGTATCTGCGCAAAAAGAGCGCAGAGTGTAGTATCAGCACAACCGACCCCATGTGCTGGTAAGTGCCTGGCCTATCCCAGCGAACTAGTGACAAGGCTAAGGCCAGTCACCCACCTAAACCTGTACAGTCGCAATATAGGCATATATATATATAATACATTATAAAGAAATACTCTGCTCTGAAATAACAGTCAATAACTCACGATATCCAGAATAATCTAATCAACATAATAAATCTTACTTCCATGTCTCAATTCCTCTCTCATTTCATATCTCGTGGTAGGCGTACCACCCGCTCCCAACTATCGCTGTAATTATATCTTGTGGTAGGCGTACCACCCGCTCCCAAATATATCAATACTTATATCTTGTGGTAGGCGTACCACCCGCTCCCAAATATATCAATACTTATATCTTGTGGTAGGCGTACCACCCGCTCCCAAATATATCAATACTTATATCTTGTGGTAGGCGTACCACCCGCTCCCAAATATATCAATACTTATATCTTGTGGTAGGCGTACCACCCGCTCCCAAATATATCAATAAGCTACCGGCAACTATGGCCAATGCCAAGATTTTAAGTCACTTTGTGGTCGGCGTACCACACGATCCCAATATATCAATAATTATATCTTGTGGTAGGCGTACCACCCGCTCCCAAACATATATCAATAATTATATCTTGTGGTAGGCGTACCACCCGCTCCCAATATATCAATAATTATATCTTGTGGTAGGCGTACCACCCGCTCCCAAATATATCAATAGGCTACCGGCAACTATGGCCAATGCCAAGATTTTAAGTCACTTTGTGGTCGGCGTACCACACGATCCCAATATATCAATAATTATATCTTGTGGTAGGCGTACCACCCGCTCCCAAATATATCAATAATTATATCTTGTGGTAGGCGTACCACCCGCTCCCAATATATCAATAATTATATCTTGTGGTAGGCGTACCACCCGCTCCCAAATATATCAATAGGCTACCGGCAACTATGGCCAATGCCAAGATTTTAAGTCACTTTGTGGTCGGCGTACCACACGATCCCAAATATATAAAATATATATATTACCGGCATTTAACCAATAATCTCTATATCAACAATATTTATAATTACCGGTTTTAAACCAATAATTTATAATAATTTCAACAATTTACCTTCATTACCGGTATAACACCAATAACTCTTATTCAACAATTTATTCATAACTAAATTCATATTCCTACAAACTAGGATAGAACAAACAATTACCTCGAAAGTTTACGAATGATTTAATCCGTAGCAATGCCCTTTCCTTTCGAATTTGACTCCAATCCAATCGTATCTATACACATAAGTAATACATCATAATATGCTAATGGGACATAACCCAATCGAAAGAACTCGAAAAATACTCAAAATCACGAAATTCGCAAAAACCCGAGCCCGGGGCCCACGTCACGAAAAATTCTGAAATTCAGATTTTCGGAATCCTCGTCTCGCCACGAGTCCGTACATACCAAGAACTCCCAATTCGGACCACAAATGGTCCTTCAAATCCCAAATTTAAGGTTTTTGCTCCAAGCCCTATTTTCTTGATTTTTAGCTATAAATTCATGAATTCCATGGATGATTCTTGTATAAAAACATGTATTTAACTCATAAAACTTACCTCCAACGATTCCCCGTCGAAATCCCTTCAATTCCCGTCCAAAAGCTCTCAAGAATGACCAAAAATGGTGGAAAATGAGTTGGTTTCGCGACTGAAATGTTTTTAACATTCTGTCGGGGTACTGTAGCTAACACTATGCGATCGCATTAGAGCATTGCGATCGCATAGAACAAATTTGCCGGGCACTGTAGCTAAGCCTATGCGATTGCATAGAACAAAATCATGGGTACTGTAGCTAACACTATGCGATCGCATCAGTGCATTGCGATCGCATAGAACAAAATTTCCGGGCACTGTAGCTAAGCCTATGCGATTGCATAACACTATGCGATTGCATAGAACAAAATCCTGGGTACTGTAGCTAACACTATGCGATCGCATCAGAGCATTGCGATCGCATAGAACAAAATTTCTCCGCAATTTTTCTGCTGCATTTTTCAACTCAAAAATTCCCGTTAGCCATCCGAAATCACCCCGAGGCCCCCGGGACCTCAATCAAAAATACCAATACATCCTATAACGTTATTCAAACTTGTTCCAATCATAAAAACATGTCCTTAAACATGGAAAACATCGAATTATAGCGGATTCAAGCCTAAGTTTTCATCTAAACTTTCGAAATCAACATTCGATCAAAAACCCGACCAAACGACATCCGAATGACCTGAAAATTTGCGGACACATCCAAAATCACATAACGAAGCTATAGGAATTGTCGGAATTCCATTCCGATGCTCGGATCAAAATCTCACCTACCATTCGGATTTGGCCAAAATTCAACCTTAGCCAATTCAAGCTTAATTCTACACCGGTCATCACAAAAAATATTCCGGACACACTCCTAAGTCCCAAATCACCTAATGAAGCTATCCAAACCATAAGATTTGCATTTTGAGTCCGATATCAAAATTTCCACTTCCGGTCAAATTTTCTCAAAAACCTTCAATTTTCAATCTTTAGCCAAACGACTCCAAAATGACCCACGGACCTCCGAATTCACTTCCGATCGCGCTCCCAAATCCAGAATAACCATACGGAGCTACTCCCAGTCTCGGAATCCCAAACGGACATTAATAACACTAAAATGCATTTTAAGCCAAATTGATGCAATTTCTTCTAAAATGCTATCTTCCATAATATGCGCCAAAACGCTCCCGGGTTATCCAAAACCCGATCCAGGCATACGCCCAAGTCCGAAATCATCATATGAACCTGTTGGAACCTTCGAATCTATATTCCGAGGTCGTATACTCAAAATTCCAATACTAGTTCATTTCTTCAATTTTTAAGCTTTGGAAATAAGAATTTTCATTTAAATTTGACTCCAAACTTCTTGAATTTTAATTCTGACCATACACACAAGTCAATATACTTGAGATGAAGTTGCTCGTGGCCTCAAACTGCTGAATGACGCGCCGTATCTCAAAACGACCGGTTGGGTCGTTACAATCTCCCCCACTTAAACATACGTTCGTCCTCGAACGTGCTAAGAACTACACTGAAGTAGTCTGAAATTACTGGTTTAACATATCATGCAACTTCCTGTGCTTCCGCAATTCATTTGAGCACATTAGCTCGATAACTCTATAGACATACTCCTTTATTCGAGTAAATAAGCCATTAGACCCAATTCCAACATCCGAAATTTCCTGCCTAGCATGTTTCCATCATACGACCACAATATCATTCTTCACACGCTGTACCCATACATGACTGCATAACTTTGTTGAATTCACACTTTGCATCACTTTACTTATGAGACCACAATAATTTTCTTCAAATATAATAGTCGAAATTCCACAAATCTGATGCTCTCATTGCATCTCATGACCTCCATGGGTCTTGCTCTAGCTTTTACAACACCGATACGACGGAAGAGATGTGCAGGAATTCATATTTAGTTGCCAAGTCAACAAATCATTCAGCCTATACTTCTAACAAGATCCATTACCTTGTCCTAAACCAGAGAATGTTATTTTCCTCTATAATATACTTCATATAATCAGTTTGCACTGACCCCAAATCCCATAACCTCATCTCACCCAATACGAACTGCTCAGGCGATAAGCCACCTCAAACATAATCAAAAGTCGTACAAGATGACACAATGTGTCATTAGGCCACTAATTCGTACGGGAAACAAAAGGAAGGCGAACACTAGAGAGAACTATCCAACTCTCACATTAACATGGACCTCCTCAGAAAATAGGAAACAGAACACCTAAAAGCAATTATAGATACTGAAATAAACATCACATTGTTGCGGCGTGCAACCCGATCCCAACAATATAACCATGGCGGCGTGCCACCCGATCCCAACAATATAGACTCACACAAGGAATCATATGTCGAGCTGAATAGCTCATCACATCAAAATACTGAATATCGATCATAAGCACACAAAGGTGCATGATATCAATCACAAGGAAATACATAGCGCCATAGGCTACAAACTCAAGCACAACTGAGGTGCGATATATGATCCGAGTCTCAAGAGCCATCATGCTCATATAACATCACCGCTGAGCGGAACCTCAACACATAAGGAATTTACCAAGCCGTCTCACAACTTATACGGCGCAATGTATCTTTACATGAGTTAACTAACCGCGAAATAAGACCGCGACTATCCCTCCATAAAGGGTGCATTTCTGGAAGAAACATAACCGGCCTGACGCAAGGCTCACTTCCACATTTAAATCTATCCACCGACCTTAAGTCTATCCTGGTCGTGCCAAGCTAAGTCAATAGTATTTCACAGGTCTATAACCCAATAAGCAGAGTGTCCTCCGGGTATAAATTCTCAAATGAATGATATTACCAAAATCCTCATACTTGGTTTAAATTTCTAATCAATCAAGTGACTACAAGTCACACCTATACAATCTTCTTGGGTCAAGCTCCCACCATCTTCCGAATAATTAAACGGGTCCGCACATTCAACCCACCGGCTGTACTAACACTGAAAAGCGATCAGGAGTCCCTAACCGGGATGCAAAGCCTTTCTCATAGAACACCGATCTCAATGATACATATGTTAATACCCATCTTACTCAAAACACTGAAACTCCTTTCCTGCTCACCCGAGCTCTTTATATCACATTCATTGACCCAACTACGACCTTGGTCCTTACTTCAAATTCCATACCACTTACTGCACCTCACGTTCCGATATACGATAATCATGATTTCCTTCACAACTCTAGAACTGACGATAGGCTAATACTTCATCATATAATATTTCCCATTTAACTCACTTCCGGAGAACTATAGCAACACACATGCGAGTTCTCATAACCGTTGAATATGCCAATCTCTAAATAGTGGTCCAAGCCACCATAACCCTTTCCAAGGTCCGCCTACTCATAACACGCCCTAACAGAAGAATACTTAAGAATGCCATCAATCACTGCGGCCGACAAGTCTCAAATGCACCGCCACAAATCACATGCATAATTCGATCACGTTGCATGAACCGATCATTGACACTAATACGCCAACTCAACTATGGTTGATCAATCTACTTCCTTCCAGGTTATCCTTGATTGCCTTAGAAATGTTAATATCTTCCTTCAATACCTAACTTATTCCAACCGACTTACCCTGAGTGACCTTAAAGCATGAGGCCATGCTATCTCAAGAATGAGCCTCTCAAATGCTACACCACAAGTCAAAACATAATAGATTGTTTTTGTGCTTTTCTTCATAAGTTGATTCAAAGGCTTGAGCCTCAACTGTACATTATAGACTCAAAATTATCAAACACCACACTTTACCTCTTGAATTCACTGACCGCTATTGAGAGCCATCCGGTCCTGACTTGCTCCAGTACGCAATCAACTCCATTGAATTTTATAACATATGAATACCCTCTCGATAAAGCCCCGAGCGGAACCACTTCCCGCGAAGCCTGCACCTATACGAGGCATAAATCATGAATCTTTCCTCAAGTTTGAACACGAGCCAGTAAGGCTAACCATAACATGCATTCAACAATTTATATACTCAAATTACCACTCATGACCCTTTTTCCGTGGTTGCAATAACACAATAATACGCTAGTATCCAGAATTCACATAGGTAATTAACCATGCGACCCAATCGTAAGCGGTGGGACTCTCCCACTTAGCCCAAAGCCACTATTACACGACTCTCGAACACATTAGAACCATTCTCTCAAGTCATTTACTATTATTCAACTGCAACTCACTTGATCCAACGAATATAACCACCTGTGCTCTATTAGCACTCTAACACCATAGGGTATGACCTCATTCCAATACAACCAAACATTCATCCCGCTCCATGCACCGAGCATTCTTTACCAATGACATCTTAAAACATACTGTGATTCTCACACGCCTACGAATCACCATGTAGCCTTTGTCGAAGCTTTTCCCCGCTGATAATGAAATGTAGAGTTTATTAGGGACACAGGAACATCAAAAGTCCCAACATCATACCATACGAATCTCAACTCTTACTCATCAGCAAGTTTCAAAGAACTTTTGAATAGCACTTAAATACATCGCAGGCCAAATCTGATATGACACATGACCCGTAATTTGATCGTTGATAGTGAAATCCTTTCACTTGGCATGAAGCCATTAGATACATCCTGCTAATCCATGATACTAAGCTTTATCATTT
>JASVEL010008687.1:0-165103 GCA_032618575.1 Nicotiana noctiflora
TAGTTGGAATTTGCAAAAATCTGCAGTATTGGAGCACGGTGGTCCCTATGGTAGTTATCAGCAACCTCAAGAAAGCCAGCATGAAACTTCAAGACAATACGAGTTGTAAGTATAGTGATGTAGTGATATGTACATTTAAATTTCAAGACAATACGATTAGGATACTTAAATTTTTGTTGGTTATATGCAGTGAAAACGAGCTTCTTGAAGCTCCTGGACTAACACAGTTGCCCGTACACGATGTTTTTACTCGTGACTTAGCAGATGCGCAGAGTCAGGAGGATGATAGTGATTACGATAACAATGCGGATGAGTCTGGTGATGAGACACCCTTCCGTGAGGAGGGTGATGATGTGGAGGGTGACGATGAGGAGGAGGAAGTGAATGTGGAGCCTGATTTGACTAGGGAGCATGTTCCTCCTCCCTCCTCCCCCCCGGTTAGACGAAGAGTGTATGAATCTCACGTGCCTTTTCATGAGAGAAATATTCCATACCTGGATAATTTGCCTGCCATGCCTAATGTTGATGCATTGACAAGGTATTATGATGAATTACGATCGAAGATGTGGGATGAATGTAGACCAGCTGTTGTTACAAAGGGCATGTATTTCCCTGACAAAGCTTGCCTAGTTAGGGCTGTAAAAATCTATAGCATAAGGGAGTATCGTGAGATGACGATAACTGAGTCAACTAGGGATAGATACAAGGCTGTATGTAGCAGGTGGTTCTTGGGCTGTCATTGGATGCTTCGTGCTACAAAGAAAAAATCTGGTTTGTGGAAAGTTGGTAAATTTATTAGCGATCATAGATGTGAAATGGACACATTCAATGAGAACCACTTCAACCTGGATGTTGACTTGATTTCCCTTGTCTTGGTTCCATTTTTGGAAGTGTCTATTAGATTTAAGATTAAAGAGTGTATTACAGTTGTCCACAAGGAGTATGGTTGTACTATAAGTAAAAGAAAGGCATATCTCGGTCGCAAACGTGCCTTTGAACTAATTTATGGCGACTGGGATAAGTCCTTTTCAAATCTTCCCAGGTACATGGCTGCACTGCAACAATTTAACCCCGGTACTATTGTTGAATGGAGGCGCGAGCGAAGTCCTGGCAGGCCGGAATTTATATTCAACTATCTATTTTGGTCATTTAAACAAGCAATAGATGGTTTTGTGCATTGTCGTCCTGTAATTTCCATAGACGGTACTCATGTCTATGGAAAGTATGATATTAAGCTTTTGATTGCAGTTGCTATAGATGCCAATGGACAAATATTTCCACTTGCTTTTGACATTTGTGCGAACGAAAGTGAAGAGACGTGGACGCAATTCTTGAACCACTTGAAGCAACACATTGTCAATCAGCGTCAAGTATTTGTCTAATATCTGATCGGCATGGTGGTATTTTAAGTTATATACGTCACTTGCCTGAATGGCAGGAACCACATGCATACCACCGTTACTGTGTGAGGCACCTAAAGGCCAATTTTCAAAAGAGATTTCCTGACAAGGCGTTGCATGACTTAATGTGGATGGCTGCAACTGAGCACCAGCTCTGTAAATTCAATAGGTGCATGGAAGCAATCCGGCAGTTGGAACCACGAGCCTATAGTTGGTTGATGCAACATGACCCTCAAATGTGGACATTGCATGCTGATGGTGGAATACGATGGGGAGCCCTCACCACGAATGTGTCGGAGTCATTTAATGGCTTGTTGAAATCTGCCCGTGGACTGCCTGTCACTGCCATGGTCCGCATGACTTTCAAACAGAGTGCAGAGAGATTTGTTGAAAGGCATGCAGCTGCATCATCATTGTTGAATAGAGGTGTTGAATTTATGCCAATACCCATGGTAAGATTCGAAAAGTACAGGAAGCGAGCACAGTGGCATTCTTATCTTCAGTACGACAATGAACAAGGTGTTTTCGAAGTTAAGACAGGTAATCATGGACACCGTGGGAATAATGTACATACGGTGAATGAAAGTAGAAGGTTATGTTCGTGTGGGAAATGGACCATCTACCACATGCCGTGCCCACATGCATTGAAGTGCTTTCAACAAGTTGGCTATGGGGCAACAAACTACATTGATAGGCACTACGGTGTTGCAGCATACGTAGACACGTATAGTGGAAAGTTGCATCCTTTAGGTGCTGAGCATTATTGGCCGACGGAACCTTTTAAGTTGGTATGTAACAAGGAGTACTTGCGCAAGTTGAGAGTGCAAAGAAGAACACGTATACCAAACCAAATGGATGTTGGTGAGTATGTTTATGCACGTAAATGTAGCATATGCTCCCAAACTGGACATGACCGCCGTAAATGTCCTTCAGGTGCAAGTTCGTCCAATGTACCCAACTATCAACCATAACATTAGTTCCTTATTTTTGTATTATTAGATGTAATAAATGTATGTAGTATCTTTTGTGCATTTGAAATAAAATTATTCTTCAAATTACGTATCTTGTTGTAATTTTCTTAATGTGATGTTGTGCAATTTTAAATAGTCTATAATAATACGAAAAGTGAAGTTATGAAAACCATGTGAATTGTCATGTCTATGTCATTTCGTCCATGTAATTCATAGTTTAGTACTACAAAATGTAAATTTGTCGTTTTATTTCAAAAAAGCTAAAAATTATAGTTCAATACTACGAAATGTAATTCGTAGTTCAATACTACGAAATATAAATTTGTCCTTTTATTTGAAAAAACCTGAAAATTATGTGATTTTTAGTGTCCTAGTAAGTCGTAGTTCAATACTACGAAATGTAATTCGTAGTTCAATACTACGAAATGTAATTCGTAGTTCAATACTACGAAATGTAAAGTTGTCACTTCTTACGAAAAAGCTGCATTTTTTTGTAATTCGTAGTTTAGCATTACGAAATGCAATTCGTAGTATTATATAACGATTTATGTTTATGTTGCCTATAAATATGGGGCTCATTACCGTCATTACATGTGCTTAAAATCTTACAAAGCGCAAATATTTCTTGCGAATGTTTGATATTTTCAAAGTGTGTTACTGTGCAATATTTTAAATGGCTCAATATGGAACACCAGTGTGTTACTGTGGATAAAAATGTGTGCAACAAACATGTTGGGAAGGTGATGATGTTGGACGCCACTACTGGATGTGCATGAACCAGATGGATTGCTACAAAAATCCGAATGAGCCAATGTGTGAGTTCAATGAATGGGCTGAGGAACAGTGTCTCCAAGCAAACTACAGAGAACGAATGCTTAATCTGCATAATATGTGGTTAGCCCAAGCAGAAAGCAGCTACAATAGCAATATAAGAAGGATAGAACTCAGGGACGAGGTGAGGGAAGAAAAAAATAAAAAACTAAGAGCAGAATGGAAATTGGCATCAGCTATGGGAGAAAACCAAAAAAATAAACAAGAAATTGCGGAGCTTAAGGCGAGAGTAAAAGAGTTAGAAGACGAACAAGAACGACTGCTAGAACAATTTAAGTGGCTAGAACGCAGAATAAATGGAAGCTCATAGACGAAACAATTCGTACTATGTGTTTAGTTGCGTTTTAGATTTGTCTACTTGATTTTACTCTCGTTTAAGTGTCATTTCAGTTTAACTGTAATAGTATGTTTGTGTTTGTATTGAACAATTTTAAGTTTTATGGGAATATTATGTTTTAAGTTTTATTGGAATATTATGTTTTAAGTTTTATTGGAATATTATGTTTGTGTTCTATTTTATATATAGATATTTGGCTCATTGTTCTATTTATTGCTTTAGTTATATTTGAATTGGAAGTGTTGTTTCTACTATTAATGCTATGTTTGTATTTACACATTAATGAAATCAAAAAATATTTATTTATTCACAATAAATGTTATTTACACAAGTGTATATACATAATGAAAATCAATGAGTGCCGCATGCTTTGTGCCTCAAATTTGCTGCTGGCCTAAGCCGCATTCCCTGTCGGTCTGGCACACTATCTGGATTATCATCGCCAAGCCGCCTCTTTATGGGAGGATGTGCAGCGGCATCTACAGCACAACTTGCAGGGTCGGAGGAATAGGCCGTTGGGCCGGCACCAACCTATAAAAAATAAGTAATGTTAGATAAAATAAGAGAGGTATTTAAATTATTATGGTTAACAAATTATTTCTCTCACAATGGTCTCGTCGAGGTCCTGCGTATATTCATCGATGGTCGGCTCATCATCGCATGTAGTATGGTCAAACATGGTCTGAGATGAAGACTGCATAAAAATAGATGTAATGAATTTATTGCATCGAAAGTAAAAATAATGTAGAATTGAAAAACAAAAGTAATACAAACATACCGCATCAAATGCAGGGGACGATGGATAACTCAACCTACGACCGCCATCCACGTCACGGGTCGGCCGATGCTCAGCTGCAGTAGATGTGCCAGCGAAGTACTCATGTACATCCCCGTCAAAGGTACCCATAATCTGCAATGGTCCGGATGGGGTCATCTGTGTCGCTGGCAATGACAACTGAAGGTCGTATGAGGGCATACTGCTGCCAGGGTCGTATGAGGGCATGCTGCTGGAAGGGTCAGCTGGATGGGTCATAAAACCCCGCTGCATGCTGCTGGAAGGGTCAGCTGGATAGGTCATAAAACCCCGCTGCATGCTGCTGGAAGGGTCAGCTGGATGGGTCATAAAACCCCGCTGCATGCTGCTGCAAGGGTCAGCTGGATGAGGCACATAACCCTCCTGCTCATCTCCAAACCCCCCAGCTCCAAACCCTGCAGGTGGGTCGACCGGCTCCTCAACACCCCCTCGTCGTGCACGTCGTCGTCGTCCCCTGCGAGCCCCAGCCCCTGCACGGGGGACTGGCCTACCCCTCCGGTACGCGTCTGGATCCATATAATCGGGCTCATCATCTAACCTATTGCCCTCCCTCGCCTCTTCCAGTCCCAAACGACACATCTGGGCAACCGCCTGTCCATACTCAACCAGTCTAGGGTTGTCTTCATACTGCTGGATATCTATACTAGACTGGTAGACCCGGTGAAACCAACTAACCTGTGAAATAAGTCAATTAGTAAATAAATTACTCTATGCCATAATTATATGATATTAATAAGTCAAAAAAACATACCAGTGACTCGTGCCGTCCGGCATACGGTCTGTACCGGCCATCAAGCATGTGGATGGGGTTCCCGACATGCCTCCGGGTGTGACGTCTGTACCAGCCCTCATAAATCGCAATAGTAGCCTCCTGGTACGGTGTCGGCGGTGCGGGATGCGCCGAGCTCGCTCCTCCCAATGAACTACCTGGTCACGCAACCACGCTACATAATCCCGGCTCATGTTGTGACGGTCGTCATGCCGATAATGAGTAGGGTCCCAGGAGGGATCACTCGGTACCGGCTGATGACGACCAAACTGACGAAGCACACGCTCCGTCGCATGATACTCAACAAATTCCCAGAATATCAATGGGACGGAGCTGCTCCATATGAGCCAGTCTGCTGAGCAAATAGCAGGTAGGTGCGCAAGTAGTTCATCAGTGTACGGCATCCAGATGAACTACAACGAATAACAATAAATTAGTATGCAAGGTACAACTACATTTAAAACAACCAACTTTATGTAGATGTTTACCTGTCCAGCATGCAACATATCCAACTGGTCCCTAATAAGGGGGAGATTGTGGTGCACATCCACTCCTCGATAATTCCCCCGCCGGAGAATCCATCTCACAGCTAGCGGGAGGGGCGGATAGTCCTGTGCCGGCAGAGGTGGCTGTAGTGGCATGATACGCTACCACGCCCAAACCTAAGAACAAATCTTGATGTAAATTATGAGTCATTTCACAATATATAATTTGTGCTTAAATAATTTTGGAAGTATTTTGCACCTGAAGGAGTGGCAAAAAACCACCAATATCAGTAGCTGCACCGATGCTAGCCCGGCACATGCTCCTGTAGAGATACGCCAAAACAGCAGCTGCCCAACTGTAATGATGCACCTGCTCCATATCCTCCAGAGAGTGGAGAAACCGCATCGATATCTTGTTCCCCGACGTGTTGGGAAACAAGACACACCCAAATAGCATGAGTAATGCCATCCGAGTGAAACGGATAATCCACAGCTCCTCTGTCTCCTGCGTGAACTATGGATGCAACTCCGCCATGAACTCTCTAATGACGGATATCTGGAGACCACAACCACCAACGTTGCCCTCCGGGTGCAAACCCGTCATCCGTCCCATCGCATCCGCCAGCTGTGCGCGGGTCATCCGTCTCCACTCCTGGGGCAGTGTCAATGCGCGGCCCTCAATGCGCAATCCATACAACACCTGCACATCCTGGAGAGTGATCGTAGCCTCTCCAGTAGGCAGGTGAAATGTATGCGTCTCTGGTCGCCACCGCTCTATCAACGCTGTGATGAGCGACCAGTCAAGCTGCATCCGTCTCAGCTCAAATATGTGTACAAGTCGGTCTGCTGTAGAAGGTCTACAACGCGTGGATGAAAGGGATGCTGCGCCAAAAACTCCCACATATCGTCCGGCCTCCTGGGGCGTATAGTCTGAAGAGCTAGCCGGCCCTCCCAAATAAACGATGACCTATGGTCACCCTGCAGTATTAATAATCTTTCTGCCGAAGGTCCAGGGTGTGCAAGTTGACGAGATGCCATGTCGTGTACTATAAATAAGAAAAATTAATTATTGCATAGATGAAGACACACATAATAATGATTAATTATTCTAAATCTCAATTTTAATATTTTCATAATTTTGTTAACTTAATTAATTAAATTACGTATAATTTAATATAATGATTGTTTAAAGGTTCCAGGCTTGATTTTTGGGGCCCGTGACCACATAATAATGATTAATTATTCTAAATCTCAATTTTAATATTTTCATCATTTTGTTAACTTAATTAATTAAATTACGTATAATTTAATATAATGGTTGTTTAAAGGTTCCGGGCTTGATTTTTGAGGCCCGGGACCACATAATAATGATTAATTATTCTAAATCTCAATTTTAATATTTTCATAATTTTATTAACTTAATTAATTAAATTACGTATAATTTAATATAATGGTTGTTTAAAGGTTCCAGGCTTGATTTTTTAGGCCCGGGACCACATAATAATGGTTAATTATTCTAAATCTCAATTTTAATATTTTCATAATTTTATTAACTTAATTAATTAAATTACGTATAATTTAATATAATGGTTGTTTAAAGGTTCCAGGCTTGATTTTTGAGGCCCGGGACCACATAATAATGATTAATTATTCTAAATCTCAATTTTAATATTTTCATACTAAGACTACGCTAAAATTCAATAAGGCTCTACGCTAACAGGCTCTACGCTAACAGGCTCTACGCTAACAGGCTCTACGCTAACATGATATACAATAACATATTAAAGTAATACTAAAACAATAAATATACCAACATTAAAAATAAAATTAATTCAAATACCTCAAATTAAAGCTGTAAAACTGAAATTTTGTAACCGAATTCGTGTCCAACACTATCTCCGTGTGGGCCCCACTTGTGTTGCACTTGAAGGGGACGAGTGGGACTTCGAAATCAAATTTTTGGCAAAAAATCAGAGAGAATTTGAGGGGTGGCCGACAAAGAATTTGGGGGAGAGTTTGAGATTGAGAGAGTGTAGAGGAGAGAAAGAGATGGCGGATATAACAAGGGGGCATTTCGCAGTATTGTACTGCGAAATGCCTTATTTTTTTAAAAAAAAAAATTTTAATTTTCTTTTACACTAACGCCTATTTTTCAAAAAAAAAAATCGTATTTTTTTTTCGTTTATTTCGGTATTTTTTGTTTAATTCACTATTATTTCAGTTCCGGACTCGTAATTTGTGTTTTGGTCAAATTATTTGAACATATTTATGCCAATATTATAAATACAATATTTGGTTAAACAATGTTTTCACAAGTATTTTTTTTTACCCATAAAATGGTACAGTTAAATTTGTAGTGTGGTTTATAAATATGTGGATTAAATTGATCCGCAAAAATAGTTAGGTTGTTATTTTATAAATAATAACAAAAGAGGTGTGAATGGAATATGATGGGAAAAGAAATGGAGGGATGACACGCGATCCGGTCCGGTCTAGCCCATTTTTCTTTCCCAAATTAATTTAAATTTGTATTAAATTTTTCGCAAAAATGTTCCAATAGCCATGACTATTCTAAAAGGTTGCAAACCTCTTCAGAGGGTCATACCTATTCCAATAGTCATGACTATTCTGAAAGGTTGCAAACCTCTTCGGAAACATCACCCAGTTAGCTATAAATATACCTTCAAATCCAAGAATATTTAATTACAAAATTTTATGATTATCTTTTTCTTCTTCTGCACTAAAATTCCAGTGTGTTTTGCTGTCATCGAGTGGTTCGTTGATCATTGGCGTTTTTGGTACCAATACTCTGGTGAGTTAAATCATTATATCTTGGAAGGATAGATTCCATAACCTCGGGTACTTGAGAGGAATAATTTCTTAAGAACACATTGTGTATTCAGTGGGCTCGATTTGTTCCTTCAACGTTTCAAAAATTATTTTGAAGTTCGAATATTATTTTTTCAGAATTGTTTCTACTAACTTTCTGTTTTATTTTTCAGAAAGATTACTGTTTTATTTACTTACAGCAATACAAATAAATAACAATCTTAAGAAAATTATATATATTATGTATTATGACTAAATTTTACTATTCTGATTTGAAGATATAAAAACTTCATCAAGGTATTGAAATTCAGAAAACGATTTGAAAAACATAAAAACTTCATCGTTTTTCTGTAAAACAGTATATAAAAGCCTTAGTTATTTTTATTACGTACTATTTATTGATTCAATATTATTTATTTTTTTGTTTTTCCATTAATTGATTTCTTCTGTTGTTGACAGTAAGAAACGGCAAATGAAAATGAAAATCCTTCTGCGACTGTTGGTGCAACGACGAAAGCCTCGTCAAGCCGCATTGTTGTTCCTCCGGTTGAGAAATTGGGGAATTTTTTTGGAACCAACTTCAAAGGATGGCAGCAAAGGGTGTTATTTTGGCTTACCACACTTGGTATGCAGAAGTTCACTAGTAAAGAGCCTCCGGTGCCTATTGCGGACATGCCGAATATTGAAATGTTCATGGTTGTTGATGCATGGAAGCAGGCAGATTTTCTTTGCAAAGACTATATCTTAAGTGCTTTAGAATATGACTTGTACAATGTGTACAGTGTAATGAATACTTCAAAAGAGTTATAGGACACACTTGAGAAGAAGTACAAGACAAAAGATGCATGCTTGAAGAAGTTCGTGGTTGCCAAGTTCCTAGACTATAAAATGATAGACAGCAAAATTGTGGGAACCCAAGTTCAGGAGCTTCAACTTATTTTTCACGACCTTATAGCTGAATCTATGGTCGTGAATGAAACATTTCAAGTAGCTGCTATGATTGAAAAATTGCCTCTTTCGTGAAGAGATTTCAAGAACTTGAAAAATTGCCTCTTTCGTGAAGAGATTTCAAGAACTATCTGAGCACAAACGCAAAGAAATGAAGTTGGAAGATTTTGTGATACGTCTAAAGATCGAGGAAGACAACAAAACAGCCAAGAAGAAGTCTCGTGGAAATTCAACGATCATGGGAGCTAATATCGTTAAAGAGACTGTTCCAAAAAGTAAGAAGATGAAGAGGTCTTCTGGACAAACTACGGAGCAGAACAAAAAGAAATTCAAGAGTAGCTGCTACAATTGTGGAAAAGTCGGTCACAAAAGCCTAGATTGTCGTCTCTCGAAAAAGGATAAGAAGAAGGGACAAGCCAACATAGTGGAGAATAATAATGAGATTGATGATCTTTGCGCAACGCTTTCGGAATGCAATTTAGTTGGAAATCTGAAGGAGTGGTGGATTGACTCTAGAGCCACTTGACATGTTTGTGCTGTCAAAGAAGCATTTGCGACTTATTCTACTGCTGGTCCGGAAGAAGAAATTTCCATAGAAAATAATGCAACAGCCAAGATTGAAGATTATGGGAAGATATTCCTGAAGATGACTTCCAGCAAGGTGTTAATGCTCAACAACGTTCTTCATGTTCCTACTATTAGGAAGAATTTGGTTTCTTCTTGTTTACTTGTAAATAATGGATTCAAATGTGTATTTGTTTCTGAAAAAGTTTTTTTAAGCAAGAACGAAATGTATGTTGGAAAAGGCTACCTCACAGAGGGCCTCAATATAATGGTTGTTGATAGTATGAATAAAATTTCAGCTTCTTCTTATTTATTGGAGTTAAATGATTTATGGCATATTCGTTTAGGACATGTCAATTATAAAACCTTGCGGAAATTAATTAATTTAAAAGTATTGCCTAAATTCGAGTGTAATAAATCGAAATGTCAAATATGTGTTGAATCTAAGTTTGTAAAACATCCTTATAAGTCTGTTGAAAGGAATTCAAATCTTTTAGACTTAATTCATACTAACATTTGCGATATGAATTCGACACCATCTCGAGGTGGAAAAAGTATTTTATTACTTTTATTGACGATTGCACTAGATATTGTTATGTTTATTTGCTTAATAGTAAGGATGAAGCAATTGAAGCATTTAAGCAATACTGGAATGAAGTAGAAAATCAATTGAATAAAAAGATCAAAAAGATTAGAAGTGATCGAGGTGGAGAATATGAATCTCCGTTTGCAGAAATATGTTCGGAATATGGAATTATCCATCAAACTGCTGCACCTTACACACCTCAATCCAACGGAATTGCGGAAAGGGAAAATCGAACAGAAATATGTTCAGAATATGGAATTATCCATCAAACTACTGCACCTTACACACCTCAATGCAACGGAATTTCGGAAAGGGAAAATCGGACAATAAAAGAAATGATGAATTATTTATTAATAAGTTCCAGATTACCGCAAGTTTGTGGGGGAAAGCTATTCTTACAGCTAATCGAATACCCAACAGAGTACCCCACAACAAAACGCAATATATTCCATATGAAAAATGAAAAGAAAGAAAATCCAACTTAAAATATTTCAAAGCGTGGGGGGTGTCTAGCAAATGTATAGGTTCTTTTACCTAAAAGGGTTAAAATTGGACCAAAAATAGTAGATTGCGTTTTCATTGGATATGCTACAAATTGTAAAACATGTCGTTTTTTGGTTTATAAATATGATAATCTCGAGATATCATGTTAATACGGTAATGGAATCAGATAATGCTAAATTATTTGAAAGCATCTATCCGTATAAAACTAAAAGCGAGTCGTTAAGTAAAAAACCTAAATGATCTCGGGAAGAACCAAAAGGAAAATATTCCAAGTATAGAAGATCCCGGGCATAGCAAACGTCAAAGAACATCTACGTCCTTTGGACCAGATTTTGTGACATTCTTGCTTGAAAATGAGCCTTAAACTTGTAAAACAGCTATGATGTCTTCTGATTTAGCATTTTGGAAAGAGGCAATCAATAGTGAGATTCAATAAATTTTGGATAATCATACATGGGAATTGGTTGATCTTCCTCCAGGAAATAAGCCTTTAAGATCGAAATGGATCTTTAAACGAAAAATTAAAGCTGATGGCACTATTGATAAATATAAGGCAAGACTTGTTGTCAAAGGTTATAGACAAAAGGAAGGACTTCATTACTTTGAAACTTATTCGCCAGTAATGAGGATAACATCTATTATGGTGTTAGTGGCACTAGCAGCCGTGCATGGTCTTGAAATTCATCAAATGGATGTTAAAATAACTTTCCTAAATGAAGAATTGGAGGAAGAAATTTACATGGAACAAGCTGCGGGTTTTGTGGTTCCTGGTAAAGAAAAGAAAGTGTGAAAACTTGTTAAGTCACTTTATGGACTTAAACAAGCACCCATTGAATACAAAATTTGACCAAACAATGTTAGCAAATAAATTTAAAATCAACGAGTGTGATAAATGTGTTTGCATTAAAAATACTCCAGGTCATGAAGTTATTGTTTGTTTATATGTTGATGACATGTTGATAATAAGCAAAAGTATGGTAGATATAAATGCTACAAAGCATATGTTGGCTAGCAAATTCGACATAAAAGACTTAGGAGTTGCTGATGTGATCTTAGGAATCAGAATTCGCAAGACTTCACAAGATCTAACATTATTACAATCTCACTACATTGAAAACGTACTTGACAAGTTCAAGTATTTGGATTTCAAAATTGCCAAGACTCCAATTGACGTGAGTTATGCACTTCAAAAGAATGAAGGTGAAAGTGACTCACAACTGGACTATGTAAGAGTATTGGGAAGTTTGATGTATATCATGAATTGTACGCGACCAGATATAACATATGCTATTAGCAAACTGAGTCAGTTTACAAGTAATCCCAATCAAATACATTGGATGTCAATGAAATGAGTTTTGAGATATCTAAAATATAACCAAAAATTATGCTTTGCATTATAACAAATATACGCCTGTGATCGAGGGATATGGTGATGCAAATTGGATCACCGGATCATCTGAAGTTAAATCCATGAATGGATATATTTTCACAATTAGGGGTGGAGCAGTATCTTGAAAATCATCCAAACAAACATGCATCGCCCATTCTATAATGGAATCTGAATTCACAACTTTAGATAAGGCCGGTAAGGAAGCTGAATGGCTTCGAAATTCCTTGGAACATATTCCAATTTAGCCCAAACCTTTGGCACCTATATGTATACTTTGTGATAGTCAAGCGGCAAAAGGTAGGGCAGTAAGCGTTATGTATAACAGAAAATCTCGTCATATCCGACAGATACACAATACCGTTAGACAACTACTTTCTAGTGGTGTTATCATAATTGACTATGTAAAGTCAAGAGATAACGTATCAGATCCACTTACAAAAGGCCTATCCATAGAGGCAGTTGAGAGATCATCAAAGGAAATGAGGTTAAAGGCCTAAGACAAGTCATTATGGCGGTAACTCTACCTAACAGACTGGAGATCCTAAGAGCTAGGTTCAAAGAGATCAAACAAAGTTATGAATGACGGTTCAACATTGTCAACTAACTCAACCCATTCTCATGATAATGACAATGTTAAAATATGAGGTAGAGCATTAAGGCTTTTTTGATGAGTCAAGAAAGCTTAAAGTTTTTTAATGATTTGCTAAGTCTGGCAAGATATGACCAGATAGTGTGTCTTTAGGATTACACATTTAGGAATCACCTATGTGAGTGTTAAGTGTAATACGCTTCAAGGAGAATGCAAGTAAAGGCTCATTCTCTAAGCACTCATGAAATCAGGCAGTGTTTTTTTATGGCTGAAACGAACAAAACTGTGAGAACCATAGATGGTTAAGGATTGATTGTATGACTTATGTTGTCTAGGTGTAAAACAAAGCTCGACGGTTCAAAGATATCAAATCTACCGATTGATCGAGTGTATCCGATATAAGTTCACTACGGAAAGTTCAAAGGGAAACCTACTTAATGCAATCAATTCTTGTTTGTAAAATACACACACGTCCATGCATTCCGTTAAGTTTATAGTCATTCCCCATTCATGTGGGGGATTATTGGGTTTTTTATTTGATAAATAATAATAAAAGAGGTGTGAATAAAAAATGGCGGGAAAAGAAATGGAGGGATGACCCGCGACCCCGGTCCGGTCTAGCTTGTTTTTCTTTCCAGGATTAATTTAAATTCATTTTAAATTTCCCGCAAAAATGTTCCAACAGCCATGACTATTCTGAAAGGTTGCAAACCTCTTCAGAGGGTCACACCTATTCCAACAGTCATGATTATTCGGAAAGGTTACAAACCTCTTCAGAAACATCACCAAGTTGGCTATAAATATACCTTCAAATCCCAGAATATTTACTTACAAAATTTTCTGATTATATTTTTCTTCTTCTGCACTAAAATCCAGTGTGTTTTACTGCCATCGAGTGGTTCACTGATCATCAGCGTTTTTGGTACCAACACTCTGGTGAGTTACATCATTCTATCGTGGAAGGATATATTCTATAACCTCAGGTACTTGAGGGGAATAATTTCCTTAAGGACACACTGTGTATTCAGTGGGCTCGATTTATTGCTTTAACTTTTCAAAAATTATTTTGAAGTTCGAATATTATTTTTTCAGAATTATTTCTACTAACTTTCTGTTTTATTTTTTCAGAAAGATTACTGTTTTATTTACTTACATCAATATAGAATAAAAAAATAACAAAGAGCAAAAGCGAGTAAAATATGAATAAGTGAGGGAAAGAAAAATTTGGGCCTCGAATTGAACTTCGCTGTAAACAAGAACACTGCTGAGAAATAAATATTTGCAAAATAAAGTTTTGCAGAATAAGAGAGTAGTATTAGCCTTTTTCATGCAAGTGTTTCATGTTCTTCAAGGGGTAGAGATTTCTCTATTTATAGCTAAATTAGGGGAGACTAGATCCCCAAATCAAGCTCCTATTAAAGGCAAATAAAACCCCTTCTTGATAGCCTCATAACGTTGAGAGTAAATGCTATAATTCTTTGTAATGCCTACTCCTTCAATGCTGCCTTCTTTAATCGGTACCTTACTTTTAAATTCTCCTCCCCGATTTTCATGCCTTTAGAGCTTCTACAACACTAGTCACATGTTAGTATCCGTTATTAGCTATTTTTTGACTCATCTCCTACACGTGTTTATTGCAACATGTCAACTCGACGAACATCCACTTGTTATATGTTAATTTTACCCAATAACGATAGTGCCCATACTTTACGGTGACTCAACTTGATGTGACCAGGAAGAAGATAAGATCTTCTCTTTTTTTTGGTGAGAAAGTTCTTGAACGGTTTTTGACCCATGAAAGGACGCATGTCTCTTTGCATTTAATGAGTCGAACACGTGTTAGCCTATGATTCAACAAGTATTTTTTCCAGTTACATAGGTAATGATGTCCTTGTATTGCGCCGCCTATAAAGTTCTCCCCTTTTCACCACTTTTAACTTTCATTTTTTTAACTTTCTTCTCTGGTCATCCTAAAGCTTTCCTACAACTCCCCTTTTTTCAAAAAAATTTGTAAATTTGTACTTTTCATCACCATGTCTTGCTTCCTCCACTTAAACAGGTTGCATTGGTGGCGATCCTTCTAAGAAGAATAAGTCTAAGAAATATGATGTCGTACCTCCCTATACAAACACTATCATTCTTTATCAGAGGTCTTTATAAAAGGATCTTCATATTCAAAAGGAATCTTCTAATCATGATAATGATAGAAACAGAGCTATGGTGAGTATCCATCTTTTATTCGTCCGGCCAATATTCATGTTGTAAAAGAGGATTGTGACTAAAGGAATATTGAGGTTTAGCCCCTCGTGAAGTGTAGATTATTACATTCAACAGACCAATAATTCTAAAATTAAAGCATGAACTAAGATCAATAATCAACAGCCGATCATAAACAAGTACTAAATTAAATACCCAAAAGGTTTACACACTAAGGTTGGGTCACAACCCTAGTATCTAGCTATTTATAATGAAAACTGCACAAAATAAAGAAGAAAAGCTAATTAAACACATAATGTAAGATTAAAATGATGAAATCTAATGTTAAACTACCCAAACAATCGAAAACTTCCTAAAATAGTAAAAAGAAATGGCTACAACGACTTGTAATATTCGAGCTTAACCTAATTTTGTAAAACCCGATTATTTATACTAGGCTAAAAATCGATGACAAAAATTCCTCTCGGGAGGTTCTGCGGCTGCACAATTCCATGTGCAGTCCGCAGATTTCTTCACCTAGCCAAAAAGTGAGTTTTGCAGCCGTGCATATCTGGATTGCGGTTGCAAAGCAACTTCTACGGCCGCACAATTCTTGTGCGGTCCGCACTTATGCAATGCGTCAGGATTTGGACTTTTGCACATTCTCTAACTTGAAAATGTTTGTCAGTGCAAGACCACTTTTGTGGCCGCATAGTTCATGTGCGGTCCGCACATTGCTCAAACTCTTGTTAGGATCTTTAGTATGGGTTGCGGTCGCAGATAGAATTCTGCAGTTCGAAATTTCTCCTGCGACTGTAGAATGCCATCTACATACTGCACATCTAAACTTCTTCGCCCTTTATTGCCTTGTGCTTTGGAACACTTCTTTTTGAGTCGGAATTCATCATGGGAGACCAAAGTTCCAACATTCCTGCAATTTGCACAATTTCATTAGTTTTAGGAACATAATTCGTTACTTTTGGACTAAGTAAATCTTGACCTTTATTCAAGTACTACTGCATGCGCTCTTTTTTGGCATCAAAGATCCTATATATATGTCATGCCCCAACCTCGGGAGGCACGATCAACGCTCAATCGAGTGAACCCGATGGAGCAAGCCTTATCGAACACTTCCAACCCCAAGCCAATATGAATACGGAACAAATGCCTTTCATTAATTTAGACGAGAATACCTGGTGCGTACTACATCATTGGTTTATTTCATATCACAAAGACTTACCGTATATAAGTTAGCTTCAAGGATTCTATTAGAGATACAATTTATGGAGATCACAAGTATGAGATTACAACATATATTAATAGTGGACTTCCCGAATACCCGTACATAACCCACACTAGTGTCTTTGGAGCCTCTAAGGATACAACAGATAAGCATGACTATGCCGGCAACAAGGCCCCAACTATACCTCAAAAGTGAAAAGTTGTAATAACAAAAGATACACCATATGGCCCCATGAAAGATAAAGGGCTCACCGAGACTTTGAGAAGAAGGATGCTCCACTACACACGATCGGCACTGTCCGCTATGGATCCACCTACAATCATAACATGAATGTAGCACCCCCGGCAAAAGGGGCGTCAGTACATTTGAGTTGTACTGGTATGTATAACTAAATACCATTTTACTAGAAAGAACTACCAAATAGATAGAAGCAATTAATACGGGCAAATCAAAGAAACAATTCACATAATCTTTCATACAATTTCCACAACATAGATTTGGGCATATATATCATGTGTTCACCACTATTCTCATTAGCACTGCCATCTCGAGGGAGTCCGATCATGACCCGATCGGCTAGGTCACCTCATTGGAGGCATTACTCTCAACAAATATTTCATTTCCCTTATCCGGAACCCAATATCAGCACATTACCACCATGTGTGCGGCATGATGTCCTCTCACGACCCGACCAGCTAGGTCACCTCATTGAAGGCATTACTCAATTCTCGACAGTCAACACCTTCTAATATTTATCCCACACATATATCAAGGATAATTCAAGTTGCAAAGCACATGTAAGTGAGCACATAGCTAGCATGAATAGTTCTTTGTTTCAATGACGGCTTATAGCCCAAGTAATTCAACACATACTTTACTCTTCATCATTCTCTAATTATCAAGATTTGGTACATTATTCACATTGAGGCACATCCTTCACGAATATGTATAGTTATAAGTAATTCAATTAATGCGTAGTGATAATCAATACACTAGTCAATTCAACTCTTACCATACTTTCGTAATGACAACGGAGCTCAATTTCTTATAAAAAGGGATTTTAGCCATACATATCTCAATAAATCTTTTTCTTACTCTTTTACAATTTCCGGAACTCTTAGCACTTCGATCTATTGAGCAAGAATTACAAATTAAATAGAGAATTAGAGATGAAACTGAAGTTCTAGTTTGGTGTGAGCATATCATCAAATACTAAAGGTGCATTGTGACCTTAGCTCCTTTTTGTGAGGAATTTCTATCATTCTATACCCCCAATAGCCTTCTTTTCAATCTTCCTACTTTCCATTATCTTGAGGTTTGACATGCATATAGAGAACTAGTACGGTATAGCCCATGCTATGCATGTGCCCAATAACACTATGTTTAGGTCGTGTGAAAAGTATATGTGAATTTTCTTCTTAATTTATTTACATTTCTAATATAAATTAATGTCCAATTTTTAAAATAGTTATGGATATTTTCTTAGATGATGCCATCTCTTGTGCAAAATACGTGCTTCTAAGTTTTTGACAAACTTATTAAGAGAAGCATTTAATAGCATTATCCTTTATATATTCTTAAATTGCTCTTTTGAATATCCTCATATTTTGTAGATTATTTATTGGATCAAGGATAGATTTAGGAATATATTAATCTTGATTTTTCAAAGCCATAATTACTTTTGCTCTTTTGATATATATATATATATATATATGAACGCACTTGCTTTTAAAGCGCTATTTAAAACTTAATAAGAAAATAACTTTACAAGTAAGGTAATCGCTTGCTTTTCGTTTTCATATTAAGTTATGTTCCATTTTATCCTATTACTTTATTTTTACATGATTTTAAAAATAGGTATTGCTAAATTTAAATTAACATTAATTTACAACGATAGAAATGAAAGATCAATCTTTTAAAAGAACATAAGTTTCCCTTATTTTCCAGAAAAAGCTCTAGTATTAATTTTAATTTACTACATAAATATGCTGGAGTTACATAAATTTTACTTTATTACGAAGGATAGAAACATTATTTTTAATTAACCAAAAAACTATGAAAAAATTATATTTTTATATAACTATATAAAAGTTATGGACTGATCGTCTGAAGATATCATACATCCATTTTGATTTTCTTTGCGAGTGTTATGGGCATAGCAAGTCATATCGTCTTCATCACGACGAACTAACCATTACTTCCTTAGGATAGGTGCATGACCGATTTATGTGTTCATTGTCTGCTGCCTGGGGTTGTTGATCTTTCCGATGTAATGGTGAATGATATATACTCGCTTAGCCATGGTCGCCAAGGCCTTAATAGATGGCATCAAAGTACAAACTTACACGATCATCCTCATGATCTTAGCTAAGATGTACCGCACTCTAGATCGGTTCAAGCAGGTATTCAGACACTTTGAGGGTTCTAATCTATTGCTACGAGTGTGGCTGCTGGAACACTTTGAGGAGAATAACATTAAGAGCTTTTGCGAAGGCCACTGAATGAATACATAGCCAACCATTACCCTAAGAAAATGACATTTATTTCAGACAGGTTTACACAACCTGGAAATGCTGTAAGTTAGGTGCGTTTCTTCAGCAATCTAATAGACAAGAAGGTACATTGGATATTTGAATAGTTTCCTAGTACTGAGTTCATCATCAGGTCAATGGGGACTACTCATTTGGTACTGATTAGGTTGCGAGGCACCTATCATTACGCTCCCATAAGGGTAACGCGGAAAACAAAAAGAAAATAGATCATACCTCAGGTTTCCAGCATGGTCCAATACAAGTTCAAGGGAGATGTCATCCCATTCAAGTTCAAAGCACAACATGCGTGGAACAAAAAGATCATTGTAGAAGGGGAAACTATTGAGTCAGGCAGGTATCATGCCGGCCATATGTAATACTATTTATCATGGATCGAAGATGACATAGCTGGGGATATCAAATCGAGAGTCAGTTTGAAGGATAAGATCATAGATGAAGTAGCTATGGCACATGTAAAGTACAAGAGGCTGCACAAAATGGTGTTCGATTCTGAATCTATGCATCTGGAGCAGCACAAAGTAGACATGGAAGAAATAAGGTAATGGAAGGAAATTACCACTAAGTCGACGAAAATATTGGAATACTTGGAACAATGATTCATAGAGCTAGAAGGGAAGATGAGAAAGAGACTTTAGGATTGTCAAGGATTGGACGACGAAGAAGGAGGGACTATGGCAAAGGCTTATTTAATGATATGCACGATCTGGGAAACATGATTGATGGGGTTAATAGAGCGAAACATAGAGAAGGTCCGTCAGGGACCAAGTAGATTAAAAGATGATGTTCTTTACTACTTCCTAGCTTATATTAGATTTCGGTATAATAAGGCTAAATGCCATTAGTAACTTTATTATTATTGTTGATTTAGTAACAATTATTTTTGCTCATTTTTACATTAATGAAATGAAGCAAAGTTGGCACCAATTTTCTCCAAGTCTATGTGTCGCTTAGGCCTACCTCAGCCACAATGAGTCCCCAAACTAGGACTCGAATAGTTGCATGACTGTGTGAAACATGTTTAATACTAACTTGGTTACCTTTTGCTTTTTTTTTATTATTCATATTCCCAAAGGTTGGTTCGTGCATACTGGAATCATCAGCATACCACACTAGATCTAGAGGTCCTCCACCTAGCGACCCGAAAGGCAAAAAGCAAGGAAAAGGGACGATGGATGGTTTTAGTGGTATCAGCAAAGATAATGGTATTGTGGCGGAAAATGTTGAAACTTCAGATGGTAAAAGTACTCCAGGGCCGAACGAGTTGGTCTTACGTTTGGAGTAAAAAAATCATGGAACTACAGGGCGAGTTTGAGATGGTCCGAAATCTAGAAAACCTCTCCCTTACTCTCAATGTTCCCGACATCAACCAACAAAACCCGACTACCTAGAACCAAACACTACCACAAAACACACAGAACAAGAATCCACCACTAAATCCTCCTGCACCACACCAATATCATAATCTCGCACCTCTCTATAACCTTAACCCGCCACTAGTGTCAACCCCTCAATAACACCACTATCGTCCAACTCAATACCAGAAAACTACTACTTATCACATTCCCCAAAATGCACCACAACCTAATCCCGATCCTCAAAACCCGACCAATGACAACCAATATACCGAAGTTCCAGGAACCAATCAAAGCAATTCGATATATGTGGAAACCTTACCCCATACCCCGCACAAACCCTATACATACCTGAAACAACTGAGAAGGACCTGCTTATTAAAACATGGTGGAGGAACTCAAGAAGTTTATAGGGAAAGTGCAGAGTGTTGAAGGTGGTAAAGGCATTGAAGGTCTGAACTATGAGGACCTATGTATTCAGCTGGATGTGGAATTGTCGGAGTGTTACAAACTTCCCCAAGTTTGAAATATTCGATGGTACTGGTGATCCGAAATGTGCATATGAGAACATACTTTGACAAGCTTGTATGAGTGGGTATGAATGATCAATCCGCATGAAATTGTACATGCGAAGCCTTACACAAGATGATTTGTCTTGGTATATAAGTCAAAACCCAAAGAAATGGGTTAATTACGAGAGTATGGCATTAGATAGATTCAGGTTCAACACGAAAAATGCGCCAGATATTTTCTGCATTCAAAACCTCAAGAATAAGCCGGCAGAAACCTTTTGCGAGTATGCCATTCACTAGAGATTAGAGGCCGCAAAGATAAGGCCAGCTGTTGAAGAAGAAAAATAATCAAGTTCTTTGTGAGAGCTCAAGATCTACAATATTATGAAAGGTTGATGTTCATCGATAATCACAAGTTCTTGGACATCACCAATCTAGGAAAGAGGATAGAAGAAGGAATCAAGAGTGGGATGGTAATTAATTTTGAAGTGCTACAGGCCACGAATAAAGCTTTACAATCGGGAGGTATTTCAAAGAAGAAACAAGTTGGTGCCGTGATGGTAGCTCAGGGCCCTAAGACTCCCCTTACATACCAAACACCTACATCCACATATCAACTCTCGCCCCCAAAATACCAATACCCTGCCCCTACCTACTATAACTAAAAATATTCAACCTTCATATTACCATTCACCTCCACCTGACCGACAAAACTACCCAAAGCCACGCCCAAATTTTGACCGCAGACCTCCTAGACAATACACCCCACTACTAAAGCCATATGCTAGCTGTATGAGAGACTGAAGGCTGTTACGTCACCCCTATTCCTGCTGTTGTTTTGGGAAATCCCTCCTAATAGATAAACCCCAACTAAATATATGCTTATCATGAAGTGCCATACCATCAAGGAATGTCGTACATTGAAAGTTAAAATGTAGACATTGATCGACACTAAGGTTATACAAGCAAAGGAAGTTGTATCAAATGTTTATAACAACCCTCTCTCGGACCACATAGGCGAGGGAGTGAATTTCATAGAAACTAATGATGAATGGGATCAGAAAGGGTCCATTGGACTCATTCGAGAGGGAGACACTCCTAAAACATCTCCGGTCAACCTCACGCCAGTCGTGGTACAAACCCAGGCGTCATTTGAAGTTGAAATATCTACACCCTTCACTGTGATGGTATCTCCCATACCATCTTACAAGTTTGATGTCATCCTGTGGGATTATGTTGCGGAAGCAAGAAGAAAAAGAAAAGCCAAAATAGAATAAACAGGTTCCGCGCAAGGTATGACTAGAAAGGGTAGATTTTACACACTTGAGAATCTGGGAGGAACAAGAAAGGATGTTGCGTCTAAGATGCCCACAAGCAAGGGAATACTCTAATGTTGACCACATGAACAAGACCCCTACTTAGATATCCATCTTATCACTGTTGCAAAACTCAGACGCGCATAAGAATTCTTTAATGAATTTGTTAAATGAAGCTTTTGTACCCGTTGGCATCACTAGTGGAGAGATGGCTAACATGGTCGGACAGGTACTGGAGAGCTACAAAATTACTTTCCACAAAGATGAGTTACCACCAGAAGGACTAAGTCATAACAGGGCGTTACACATCACAGTGCAATTCGAGGGCAAGTTCATAGCCAGGGTCTTGATAGGTAGAGGTTCGAGTCTGAACATAAGTCCACTGACCACTCAAAACATATTGGGTAAAGTCCTGCACGAGATACGAATAGGAAGTATGAATGTAAAGGCATTTGATGGATCCTAAAGAGCCACTATCAAGGAAATCAACCTCGATCTACAGATGGGTCCGACTTAGTTTGATGTTGAGTTCCAAGTATTAGATATATCTGATACTTACAATCTATTGTTGGGACGATCATGTATACATGCAACCGGAGCATTGGCTTCAACTCTACACCAGGCTATGAAGTTCGTGTGGAATCATTAGGAGGTGATCATTCATGGAGATGGGAGAAACCCCATCTACACTAATCAGAGCATTCCAGTCGACAAAAATAGAATGAAGTTAGGTGGAGAAACATATCATCTTAATACAATTGAAAATGAGCGATGATGGAGCAACACAATAGAAAGCATATTTCTGTGGACAGGGTATAAGCCAATCAATGTTCTAGGCAAAAAGCTTTAGGGGATTGTTAAACTTGTACAACCGCAATATCATGGAAATAATGTTAGACTCATATATGAATATACATAGCAAGAATATTACGATTGGACACCGCCATGGCGTGCCCCTTGTTATCCACTGGAACAACCCGTACTACCTCTGCACCAAATATTCCATCAGGCTGACATGATGTGGGGATCTAAGGAAGATGAGATTTTGGTTGGATGAGGAAGCTATTTCTGGACGAAGACGATATGGAATGCAGTGTTGAGGAGGAGGAGGATGATCTTACCAGTCAAACAATAGAAGAAGGAGTTGTTCTCAATGTAAGCACGTAATTTTTGACTCTCACAATTTTTAAGTTAGTTTTAGTATTTTTAATATTTACTTGAGTTATTATAGATTTTAATCCATTTTTATTACCATTTTATTAGTTTAATTTTATTGTTTTAGTATTTAAAAATTAAAAGACAATACAAAAAATAATTTCAATTTTAATATTTAGTTTTATTTTAAATAATTAAGAGTTATTTTTATGTTTTTATAAGTACATTATATTGTTTTAGTTTTCCTACCATATTTAGGCCCACCAAGATAATGGCCCATTATTCCTAACCCATTAGCTCACTATCCACTTAAATGCAAGATTTAATCTCAGCTATCGATTCTCCTCCAATCTAATGATCCATATTAATTCTTACACCCATATTTAAACCCAAAATAGTCAAACCCTGCCTTACGAACCTTCGTTGAGCTACGAGGATCTTGCCGTTGGTCGTGTTCGTCAGTGGTTGTGGTCGTCCAAAGTAGAACCCATACACTATTATAGAAAAGTCAGACCATACAACCTATTATTTAAAATAAACAAATGGAGTACTTCATATTTCTATCAAATATTATATGTCACGAGAGAATCTCACATATTTCTAGATATTTTTCTTAAAGAAAATTCTATAGAAAGTCTTAAAAGTATATATAAATATTATAGTGTACTATATTTCGGTTTTTCGAATCTTTTTTCTCAATACCAAACCCATTCAAATCAAACGATTAGTTTGATTTTGCAATTTGGTGCGAATTTTCTATCTGATACCAACATCCCTAAATTGTTTTCCACGCTCCCAATAGACAGGTTTACGTGCGGGAAAATGTTAATAGTCACACGTCATTTGCTGGACGGAAACTCTACCAACCACCAAACAGAAATATGTGACATGATCATGAATTTCTATTTTCTGGAAAAGGGAGGGGGGAGGGGATAAAGGAACAACCATCAGATTATAATATGTGGTTGGCAAAGAAAATTTGGTACTAATGTAATCAGTGACTTACATGTGGACAACTCACAGACATCTTTTTGTTCTATTTCTCTACCATAGATTTTTCGTACAATTTTTTTTGTCAATAAATGACACTCACCTCCTTCTTTAATTTAGTGCATCATCAATTCCCCTTCAACGTTAGGCCATATAAGTAAGCTATATGAATGAACCCATCTGCAATAAGAGGTTATACAGCTAATTCAACTTAGGTCCACGTTTATACAAAATAGGGAGATGAAAGATCATTAAAAAGTGGAATAAGCAAGCAAATAATTCAACCAAGCAAATCCAATCTCCTTAGCCCGGGTATAACAAGCAGTTCCATTCTGTGACGAAACGTTATACTGCTAGGGGCGGCTATCTAGCATATAACACAAGGGTTCGTCTATATAGTACTATATAACTATATATTAACAAAATATTAAATAAAAAAATTATTTCGATACACAAAATATCATACGTTCACGCAGGGTTTGTCACATCGCAAGAGAATCAGTGGCGGATGCAGTGTAATGTGTACGGATTCAACTGAACCCATAACTTTTGACGCGGAGTAAAAATTTATATGTAAAAATTTATTAAAATTGTAAAAATAATTGATATGAACCCAAAGTTTTAAAAATATAATAGGTTTGAACCCAGAGAATTTAAATCTTGGATCCGTCTCTAAAAAGAATATGATGTAGGTGTGGACCCAATTATATATTAATGTATAGTAACTTGAAGTTGCCGTAAAAACTTATAAATTTCAAAGTTTGAATTAGCCTCTCGATTCAGGTATAACTGCAGAACCACCATAGGCGAATTGGTGCTCCTTCGCAGGAAAAGTAGTTAGGTTAAAACTTTATTTTTATGTAATATAATATATGTTGAACCTCTGAAATTTTTTTATGGTGTTTATTTTTTTTATATTTTGACACCACTTAATAAAATTGCTGACTTTCACGTAAAGACCCTATGCATATAACTACCTATTAGACCTTTGACTAAGCTGATCGGCAAGCGGCGCGGCAGTGGCAAGGATTTTGGCATGATGGCCTTGCCATTGGCCTTATGCGCGGGGAAAATCACATGCAAGACAACGCGGGTGTTGTCGATGGCAACAAACTGTTGCAAGGGCAAGCGTGACGGACTATACTTATAATTGAGGGCTTTGGTGTGACGGACTACATCAAATCAAAGGGAGTTGTTTGCAAGCAAAGGCCAACACCTTGACGAAAGGTGGACCTTGACGAAAGGCGGGCTAAACGGATGCTTGACAAGGCTAATCATGCAAGGCCTAGGCGCTAAAGTGAGGCAGCTTTGTGCCAAGGCAGAGCGATTGGCAATGTGTTGTTGCCATGACTTAGGTGAGCGGACTGGCACCTAAGTTAAATGTGGGCAAATGACTCGGCAAAGGGAAGGGCATCAAGACTTGGTGACTTGAGGCCAAAATCAGCATTGACATTGGCAATGGACAGACTTGATCAAGTAGGGGCGACTTGACAAGAACAATCAACTGTGGAAGCGGGCGGGCGGGCGGCAAAGTCGGGGGCGACGAGCTGTGGCGATGGCATTGAGCGGAGCAGTGTCAAGAGCCAAGGCTGGGCGCAATGCCAGCATTGGGCGTGCAACAGCTGGCCAAAAACGCACATGCAGTGCACATAGAGTGGTTTCCAAGTGTGATGTGCACATGCCAAGCAGTTGAGCGATTACAACCACCCATGTCCAAGTGTTGCTGATTTAGGCTGAGTCTTTGCATGTTTTGTGGCATGTCTTAGACATGTTCCCACGTTTGCGATCATGGGGATCATTTCCTATCAGTTGGAGGATGTCAACTGAACATAGGAGTTATTTTTGGGGCTGTCTATATTATAAATATAGGGGCTGACAGCCTTGAAAACAGGCTAAACAACTAGGGAGGGAGGCATAGGGTTGTCTATTCTGGGGCTTGAGCATGGCAAAATATGTGCCATTGCCTTGCCAAACGAGTTGGGAGCACGAGTGGCCTTAGGCAGGGGCTTTTATAGGGCAGACTCGGGCACTTGGTTGGCAATTTTGTGAGTTAGTGTCTGCCAAGGGTGGCAGCACCTTGCCAAACTCGGAACTTTCCTTTGTAATTGTATATATTATAAAAGGTTGGGAAAGGGTTCCCGTAAATCTGTTGTCTCCTTCTTTTATATATGTTGCCTTGAATTTTTCTAAGTACAAAACTTCGGAACCAATATTAAAATTAGGCGAAGGCTGATGTTAAGTGGGGACTTGACTGCCGCACAACGGGCAGTGTTTCGACGGACGGAAAACGTCCATGTAACACTACCCATAATGGAAACCAAATTCAGGCACAGCGTTTATTAAGGGCTATAATCTGAGTCACCAAACAGTAACAGTAAATGATACACAGGGACAGTGACGTGCCATAATTATATGATTTAATTTGCATCTCATTATTCTTTTTGTTGGATTATGACTTAGCTAATAAAGCGTTGAGCACGAATGAGAAGGAAGGGTTGTGGAAGCATATACGTACACAACTAAACTCAGCCTTACAAAGTATTTTAATATATGACGTGTGCCTTGCTTTAATTTGTGATAGCATATGCTTGAAATTGAGAGGTGGTTTCCTTAGAGAATATGTCTCTCGGTCCCATGTGTTGTATGTACAATTTTTTGTCCTTGTCTTTCTCGCCACCTAATTAAAAATTTACGGGATTTAATCTGTCATTAAATTTTACCTCACTCTTTGCCCCAAAGTACAGTTAAACTTGGCAGACAAGGCAATAATTATTTGTACCCTCAAGTCCATGGCCAAAAGAATTGTAGAGAGGAAACAATTCTATGTACGGGTAAAACTGGCCTCATGGTACACCTCGATCTCCGATAAGATAAGCCAAGCTCGAGACATGACGACAAGGGACCGAAATCGAGGCAAATGTCTCATCGACTCAAAATTCGGGGGCATGACGCCCACCCTAAAAAATATCGGGGTTATGGTTCGGGATCAGTCCTAGCCTTGAACAAGTTCGAAGAACATTATCGGACAATCAAGTACGGCCAACAGAAGACCGTAACATCCGTGACCCGCCAGATATTACAGCGGAGATCTCGGCATGTATCGATGAAGAACCGAAAATCAGTTAATCTGAAGATGTTTTACCTCTTATAGAGTTATACCTAGAGTAGGATTTGTAAGGAATTTGCACTGAATTTCTAATCTATTAGGACTCTCTTTCTTGAAGGAATGGAAAAAGACTCCCAAAAGGATTAAATCTCCTTAATATGTCTTATCATATTCTTGGAAGACAAGTTTTGCACATCTATAAATTAAGGATCTCAGCTTCTCAAAAGAAAACTAAAATATCCACAATGTAGTCATTAAAGAGTTTTGTTTAAGGGAAAAATTTTTTCTCGATAGTTTTTCTTCTTTTATATTTTTTTTATCATATGTAGATCAATTGATCAAATCTTTATAAACTATTATGATTAGTTTAGTATTTTTATTTTTTCGTCTAATTTATCGTCCACCAAGCTTTGTATTATTAATTTCTGCATGCACCATATTATTTCGATCCCAACAAGTGGTTTCAGAGCCAATGGTTTAGAGACAATGGTTGAACGAGGTTAAAAACAAATTCAATGCGTGTTTACATCAGGACGATAGTGAAAATTTATTCAACATACTACATGTGGAGATAAATTTACAATCACAATTGTATTCAAAACGACGTTGCTACATCTCTCTTTTTAACCCATATTGTGGCCACTTTTAATCAATGCCAGTTTTAAGTCATGCCTACTTGTAACGCGTGAGTTCCAATGTCAGTTTTAACTCACACTTCTTTTTAATGCATGAGCTTCTTTTACCCCATGTTTATTCTTAACACATGGGCTCTTGTTAAGCCATACTTGGGCTTCTTTTAACCAATACCAAGATTTTCAACCTATAACGATTTTCATCCATGGCAAGCAGCAGTGATGAAGATTATGTGAAGAATGTGAATCAACTTTGTTAAGAAAATTCAGGCCAATGGGGAGATTGTTAGGAATTTGTCCTGAATTTCTAATCTATTAGGACTCTCTTTCTTGAAGGAATGGAACAAGACTCCCAAAAGGATTAAATCTCCTTAATATGTCTTATCCTATTCTTGGAAGATAAGTTTTGCACATCCATAAATTAAGGATCTCAATTTCTCACAAGAAAACTAAAATATCCATAATGTAGTCATTAAAGAGTTTTGTTTAAGGGGAGATTTTTCTCTCGATAGTTTTTCTTCTTTTATATTAGTTTTATCATATGTTAGATCAATTGATCAAACAATTATAAACTATTATGCTTAGTTTAGTATATTTTTCTTTTTTCATCTGATTTATCATTCACCAAGCTTTGTATTGTTAGTTTTTGCATGCACCATGTTATAAGAATCCCAACAGGTCTCCTCTACTATATAAAGGGGGTCTGATAATTCATGATGGAGATTGTAACTCAAATCCCAAAGCAATACATTATTATTTTACTGTTATCAAAACTCTTTTTCTTCTTCGTCAATACTGGATAGTGTGAGCCCAAATCGAGGGTGGATGTTAACTAATGCTAAGATCATTCTCCTCGCGTGGTTTGAATTTACTATGCCTTTACTTGTTCATTCTAATTCAACTTATCGCATTGTATTAAATTAATCTGTGTATCATTAAAATTACTTACAAATTTAATTGTTATCCAATTTTTAGGGTATACAGTTTGGCGCCCACCGTGGTGATAAGGACAATAGTGGCAATTTGATATAAATTCCAATAACACACCCCATTTTACACTTGTTCTTTGGAGTATCTATGATTTTAGGTTAAAGTTTGAATTGTCGAACTCCCAGTCTGCCCCTCTAAATATGGATGCTGACTCCGACCACCATGGCGAGAACAACAATATAGAACCTGGTAAAGAGATGCCCCTCATCGATCTCAACAGAGTTCCAGCTGCGGATCCGATCGACACTAGCTCGCATGTGGCCATCAATGCAAATTTGCCTATCGATCCTGAGAACAACATCATCAAGGAAGTCCGATCAATTGCCCAAAATATGCACAGCAGTGAAGGTGATGGGATCAAAGTGCGGGTGATCTTCAAAATATTATAGGCTTAACAGGCAGCGATCACGCATCGAGTAGAATTGAGCTCGAGCCATCTCGGTAAGTCACCTATAGCAATGAACCTGTCACGGAGAGGCCGAACAAAAATTAGTTGGGGACAAACTTCGAGATCATGAAAATGCTTGAGGAGCTGACAAAACCGATAGAAGCAAGAGAAAAAAATTTGAAGCAAATGACAAAATGGAAAACCTACAATTCCAGGGTAAACTGAATCGAAGGAGAACCACCGATATTAAAAGGCCTAGATTCCAAGAAGTTTATTCAAAAACCTTTTCCTCCAAGCACATCTCCAAAGCCGATACCTAAGAAGTTCCCTATGCTCGAGATTCCTAAGTACAATGGAACAACCGACCCAAATGAGCATGTGACCTCCTACACGTACGCTATCAAAGGGAACGACTTGGAGGATGATGAGATCGAGTACGTCCTATTGAAAAACTTTGGGGAAACCCTGTCAAATGGAGCTATGATATGGTATAATAACCTACCTTCTAATTCTATTGATTCGTTCGCTATGCTTGCAGATTCCTTCGTATAGCACATGCTGGGATTATCAAGGTCGAGACTAGGAAGTCAGCCATTTTCAAAGTAAAACGGAAGGATAATGAGATGCTCACAGAATTCGTGTCCCGATTTCAAATGGAGCTAATGGAACTACCTACGATTGTGGAAAATATGGCTATTCAGGCCATTATCCAAGGTCTAAATGTTCGAAGCTCATTGCCTACACAGCAGTTAAAACAAAATCTGGTAGAATATCAGGTTGTTACTTTGGGTGACGTACATAACCGGTATCAATCAAAAATAAGGATCGAAGATGATCAGCTTGGGGCCCCTTCCATGTCAGTTTATCCCATCAGAGCTATCGACAAAGTCAAGAGAGACATTGATCGTTAACCATGATCAAACAGGGTTCGATATCAGCTGTGTAATAGAGATACGTAGGTAATGGGTCGGGGTGAAACCATATAAGAAGCGAAAGGAGGAGCGATCGAGGTCAAACAAATTGGCGACTCATGAGCAAAAAATAGTTTCTATAGGCCCTTCGGGCCTAAGGAATCACCTAGGTTATTGGAGTACAACTTTAACATCGATGAAGCCGCCATCACATTTGCCATTGGATGTATCTAGACACCAAGTTGCCTCAACCTCTACAATTCGATATATCCCAAAGGGATTATAACCTAATGTGAAAATATCATGGCACTCACGGCCACAGAATAGAGGATTTCTGATAATTAAGAGAGGAAGTAGCCAAGCTATTCAACAATGGGCATCTCCGAGAGTTCCTGAGCGATAGAGCCAAGAATAATTTCAGGAATAGAGATTCTAGTAAATAGATCGAGCAGAAGGAGCCCCAGCATGTCATTAACATTATCATCAGCAGGATCGACATTCCCTAGGGGCCGATGTTAAAGAGCACCAAAGTGTCCATCATAATAGAGAAACGGACTCAAGATTAGGTGCCATAGTGAACCTTGTCTTTCAACGACAAGGACGTTGAAGGCATCGTGCAGCACTGCAACGATGCACGGGTAATATCTATGCTCAGAAATGAGTTAAGCATGTGTTTATTGATCCAGGTAGCTCGACCGATATCATCAAATTGCACAAGAAGGTGCAGGTTATAAACCCTTGAACCCTAAAGCATCAAATCTTTCCATCACGAGTACTTCTTTATATAATACAATTGTCGAGGAGCTAATAGAATGGGGGGCCCAAGAACTCAACGACATGAAATTCAACAAGGAGATGATTCAAGTGTTTCAGGAAGGCCAAAAAGAATCTATTGTCAAGCCAACTCGTTTTAGAGAAGAAAATTTCATCAGCACATACTCATGTTTCTTTGCTTGACCAATGGAAGAACCTTCAGCATTTGGGAAAAAAGAGAAGCTAGAAAAAATAATGTTGAGATCTTACCAAGACACGTCCTAAAGAATCGGTTGAGTTCTTTCTGCAACAAGCGTGGGATAACTTCCAAAAAATCACTTTAAGGGAGAGTGTGAGAAAAATATATATAGTAAAGTTGATTTTTGGATAAACATAGATTTTTCTAGAATGTCCCAGTGTAGTATCCTCTATATTTATGTAGTAGACAAATCTAGATGTTCTAGAATGTTGTGGGAAGATAATGTCATCTAGTTACACATCTAAATATTCTAGGGTGTTGTTAGAAGATAAGTTTAGCTAGAATCTTCCCTGTATATTATCTAGAATCATATCTCGGATCATGCATAGACCAACATAAATAAGAGGCGTCTTGTTCATTAGTAATGAAGCCAAAATCAAGAAAGCCTTCTTTTCTAAACAAATTCTCCTATCTAAACTCTCTCTTCTCTTTTCAAGCTTGCTCTTCTTTAATTGAATCCTCTATTTTAATTAAGGATTTTGGGCTAGCAAGAAGGTCTCCAAATAATATTTTTCTTCTGCTATTATTTACAGTAAGTCGTGATTTTTAATCCCGTGAGCGGAAAATTTTTCACGTAAAACTCTATTGTATCTTTTACTTATTTCTGATTGTGTGTGTTACTTAAGAACTGATCTATAACCCTAAGTTTTCATCTAACATTTGAATGTCAGTATGCATTTAACTGTTAAAAGAACAGCCAAATGTATGCGTATAGAAAATTAAAGAGCTCTTTTTCCCTTTTTATCTTATTGGGGTGTGTTGTTTGTATTATATTCAACTAGATAGTGTTGGCCTGTGCCCAAGCACAGGCCCAATAGCCAATCTCTCATATAATCACAGCATACTATTTACGTTTATTTTTGGATGTTGTACAATTTTCAACTGAAACATTCTTTACATCCACGGCAGTACCATTAGACGCTAAAGTACGACGGTTTCTACCTATATGAGAGTACTATTTACGTTTATACTGTTTATATATAAAAAGTGATGCATACTCTGCTCTGATTAGTCTACTTCTTAGCAATCTTATAACTGTAGAAATATGTAGTAATAGTTAAATGGCAGTATCCATATCTTAAAAAGACTAAATGCAAACTTCACGCTTAGTAACATATTTCCTGTCAAGCACAGTCGGTAATATAATTAATTTTATAATAAAATAAAAATATTAGATGTCTTAGAATGGATAATTTAAATTTTAAAATGGATTTTCATGATGAATGACTTAACTTTGCAAAAGAAACCAAGAAGACAATAGACATTGGAGCAGCAAGTCAGCTTCCAAAGGACAACGTCCACATAAGTTCAAATTATGATGCTTGATTGAGGAGTTGTTCCATAAATCATTTAAAGAATAAATACTAATTTAAAAGCCATTTTAAATATCTAGTTATGCAATGACTAACTCAAGAGATAGAAGTAAATAATGATCCACCCTGTGAAAAGCATTGCCACCAAACCCATGAGTGGGTAAAGGAAGATAAAATGTTTCTGTCAAGTGTACCAATAAGCGCTCCGCCAGTTATGCAGTCATTGAGTAATACAAATAGTTGCACCAATATAAGCAAATAGATCCAACATCCATTCACTTCATAGTAACCAGTAATTCCATCTAGCCAGCGATTTTTGGTCATATGCAATGCTATAACTATGATTTAGCATTGATAATTGCAAAATATTTATAAGATTTGGGCGTAAAAATACATAAACAATTTCAGACAATATAAGTTGCTTTACATTTTTAGCTTCATCAAAAATGGACAAATTCCACTGAATGAGGAAAGACAAATCTGATGTAATGACTAAAAATATTAAGACAAAGCTGCAAGTACACTCTTTGACTTTTAGAATACCAATTCACATCAACCGGAATAGAACATGACTAATGAAGATGAAAGCAGACCTTTCATGATGCAGGTAACATGAATCTCGCGGGAGATTAATAATAAACCAACATCTCTCTCAAAACCGGAGTACCTCTTGTAAATCACCTTTATCATGTGATTTGCAGTGTTAGAATCTAATCAACTGTGTTGCACAATTTGTGTTGTAGAGTCCATCATACAATATTATATTTAAATCTAAATTAGTTAAGTTCAATTGAGCGTCTGTAAGAATAACATAGAAAGCCCATTAGGAGAAAAAGTATGACTGACATTACGTGACACATAGAGAAACCCGTGTGCAGCTTAAGTGTCTCAGTCCAAAATTGTCCCAATGGGTGTGTTGACCAACATATAGACAGCTGAGGCAGTCATTATCAGTGGAGACTGGAGATTAGACATTGGTAGCGTAATTCATAAATCCCAGCTTAGTCAGAAAATTTATCAAGTTCTCCATTTCTTTTAAGTTCAAGCAGTCAATTAGTACTATTAACTCAATAGTTTCACAAATAGCAAGGAATTTCAAAGGACTTACTTCTAAATCAGGTGTGGAAGCAGAAGCTTGATGAAGTCGCAAGGAACATGCAATATATTGGAACTGTTGAGAAACATCCCAGTATTGCAAGAATTTATTTTTTCATAAGCAAGACCTCACATGTGTATAAGTTTTTTGAGAGATGTATACAAAATCATTAACTTGAACGACAAATTAACATTAGGAATGTTCCTAGAATGGACAACTTTGTATGCCTTTTCCTATCATATCATAATACTCACTCATCATTTTGATTATCCGTTCTCATTGGGAGAGTATGCTTTCTGTCTAGTTTTTGTAAAAGTTAATTCTTGTATAAAACACCTAGAAACAGAAAGTACAAGAGTTAATATTGTGATTTGCTGAAAAATATTAGAATAATTGGTCAAATTGAAAGCATTTTTAACTAATGAGGGTCCATCTCTACAAAGAAAGGAATGCCGGGATGACAGAAGAAATTATATGGATATAACAAAATTATAATCTTCTTATCAATGCTTAAATAGTTTGCACGGTCATAAGAGATAAAGAGACCATCCATCATCTCCTTGGTCAGAATTATTGGCTCCTTTAAAGCTTTCAAATTTTAGAGGCGAAACCACGCTTGCAGCTCAAAAGCTATCTTCTCATATCAATGCATGAACTTTATATGCATAGAAAGATAAAATGAACTCCTTACACATAGTATGGAAAACAGGAAACACATGATAATATGGACACCCATTTTTCCTTTAGAAGAACTCCATTAATGGTGAACCCTAAGCAAATATAATAACACAAATGATCGGCAGTGATAAATTGACTTAGTAAACCACAAGAATATGGTAATGACGACAATCCATTCAATTTGAGTAATACGTAAAATACAAAATTTTAATATTGCTTCATACCTTCAATAAGAATCTCTTCATTTTATGAAATAGTTTTCCCTGATTCACAGGAATGTACAAAACTTGTATCCTTGTTCAAGGCAGTCATTAATTTGATATCGCACCATAGAACCAAATAGTTCAGGAGCTTTCGCCAATTCTGAAACAGACATAAAAAGAAATAAGGGAAAATAGAGGTTAGAGAGTGCGAGATACGGAGAGAGAGAAAAAGTAGATACCCTAAAATTCAAATCAAATTAAACAGAAAAAAATATACATCGAGATTAAGAGGGAAAAGACAAAAATTTGACCAAAATTTGAAAGAGGAGATGAGTAAACTGGGAGTGTCTTTGACAAACCGAAAAGAATCCCATGGGAGAAGGATTCAAAGAACAAAAGGAAGCTCAATGCGGTGGCTAAGAAAACGATGGAAGATGTGTTGGCTGCAGAATTAAGAGCCGCGTAAGTTGAGCAATAGGAAGTAATAACTAAAATGACAATTTTGCCCTTGATTTGAAATCTATTGGCCTGAAGCACACAGGTCGAAACCTTTCCTCTTCTATTATATAGAAAAGCATGGATGATAACTGATAGCAAAAGCACAAGAGGATTCGTAAGAGTTATTATTTCTGTAAGAATACTAGTTACAACGAGATAACATATATATATTCCTTAAATTGTACATAACTAGATTACACAATTGTACTTTCACAAATAAACTGTCATTTTCGCTCTATTTACGTTCCTAATTATTTACATGTTTGTATATACGTTCACAGGTTTGCAGCGTAACGTGCAAGACATGTCAAGAAAAGGCAAATAGAAAAAGAGCGAAGTATATTTAATGTAATATTATACTAGTATATAATTGGAATATCGAATTCTCTATATATATAGTAGTAGCTAAATACCCAATTTAATTTCCATGTGTGTTGAATTTTTTATAAAGACTTTGTTCTCTACTGCCAACAACTGTGGGCTAGCTACCTTCTTCATGATTGACTTACACATACAGTTGCCTTTCTCTTTCTTCTCGCTCATATGCCTTCTTCAAACGAAACACTAGGTCCCAACCCAAGGGGATGTATAGTCTTAAATAAAGTCACAATCTAACTATTTCTTCTTTTCATCTTGTGTTATTTTAATGTAGTTTAGTGTAAAGAGAATGAGTTTGCATGACATCAAAGAGAAATATATGTGGCATGATCATAAATTCCGAAATTTCGAAAACGAAGAAATATGTCAATGTATACGTGGTGGGGAAAGAAAGTCTAGTACTTATACGATCAGTGACTTACGAAACTACAACTCATTAGACATCTTCTTGTTATATTTCCTCAAACCAACAAGTATTTCCCGACCATAGATTATTTTAATGGACTGCTATAATCTTTGTGTCCAAATCAGTGCCTCATCATTGGAATATTTGCGTCTATACCCACTTTTGAGTCACATTTTAACTTGTGTTTGCTTTGCAAAAATACTTACAAACGTACTCACTTTTTCGCAATACTTCAGCATACGGGGCTGAAGTAGCAAATAAAATCACTCAGAACTTCAGCGTTCTAGTATCCAGGCCTTAAATACTGAACTTAAGCATTCTAGTGCTAAAGTTTTGTTCTCTATTTGATGAACTTGTTTTCGTTTGTATTGCTGAACTTAAGCATTCTGGTGCTGATGTTTTATTTTCAAAATTTTAATTTAAGCATTCTAGTGCTGAAGTTTTGTTCTCTATTTGATGAACTTAAGCATTCTAGTAGCTAAGTTTTGTGATGCTAAAATTATTTAGTTTATTTGTAAAAACTTCAGCACTAAATACGTTGAAGTTTTTTTGTCCTGTATAAACTTTTACAAAAACTTCAGCAGAAGATGCTTAAGTTATTTAGTTCATTTGTAAAACTTCAACACTAAATTAGTTGAAGTGTTTTTGTCGTGGATTCATTAATTTTGTTATAAAGCTTTTTCAAATACTTCAACAGAAAATGCTGAAAGTTATTTAGTTCATTTGTAAAAACTTCAACACTATATAAGCTCAATTTTTTGAAATAAAATTTGACTTGAAACTAAATGGCAACAGAAGGGAGCATCAACTTCAGATTAACCGACATGCAAAGCAAGGTGAAGAATCAGCCAACTCCTCATTCAACATTACATTGAATGCTGAATTTGGTGTCAAGAACACCAATTTTTGACCTTACAAGTACAGAGACAGCACTGTTTATTTTTTTCTATAATGGTGCGAGTATTGGAGAAGCCTTTGTTTTCCATGGCAAAGATGGTTTTCTATAATGATGCAGAGTATTGGAGAAGGACAAGGAAAAACGGGGCTGAAGATGTTTAAAATATGGGTATAAATTAAAACTTTTTTTTAAAATAAGTATAAATTATATGGGGCAACCAAATAGAATGTCATCTCCTTTGCCCGTAAAAGAGAGAAAAGAAGAAGACTCCAGGTACGTAGGTAGCCCTGTATGCTAGCATATTGTTCTGGCAACTACTAAAGTCAATGCACTTAAAAATGCCTGTAAATTTCTTTTTTTTGGATTATTAGTTATAATGAAAGCAATGACATCTTTGATATTAAAAGGTATTAAGTTATAGCAGAGGCGGATCCAGGATCCGGAGGTTGCGGGTGCCAATACTTTATGCATACAGTATATTCAAGGGCAGATATATATAACACCAAGCGGTGTTACGGGATACTGCTTCGCTGAAATATTTTATCAGATATTTTTGCTTTTGTTTTTATTCTCCTTTTCCTGAGTCGTGGGTCTATTGGAAATAGTCTCTCTGCCCTTTCGGGTAGGGGTAAGGCCTGCGTACGTATTACCCTCTCTAGACCCCACCTTATAGGATTATACTTGGGTTGTTGTTATTGTTGTTGTTGTTGTTATGTATATATAAATAATAAATAAAATAAAAGAATATTGGATATGAATACAAAATTTAACGTTGTTTGTTGTTAAAGTAATTATTTATTTGTTCACTTCTTCAAATGTTGATAACCACTTATTAAAAATTTATGTGTATGCCCCTAAATAATACTTATAACTAGCTACAGAGACCGAATAAAAATGATTTAGGATTAATTGGAATAGGTTCTTTTTTTTGACAAATCTAATAAGTTCGATTTAGGTTCAGTATTTTTATACTTAATTTAAATAATATTTAAAATTGCAAAAAAAAAAAATCATGAAAGAGGACCTCAAATTAGAAAAATTACTTAAAGACTAGCTGAATACTACATATTCTTTGTTTGACTAGAATAATTTACCTTTATCATTCTTGGGTTAAGTTTTTCATGTTAATTGTCGAATTACCTTCAACATTTAACCTATTATAGTCAATTCAAACGACTATTAGTCAAGTTATTTAGTGGTTTTTCAAAAGGTCAATAGAAAATATGATACAAATTATACTCCAATATATAAAATTATATTATGTTATAAAAAAAGAGAATCATTATACGCTAATACTTAAATCAATTCAAAAAGATAGATAGCAAATAAAAAGGAAGAAAGGAAGGACAAGAAAGCCAAAGGCAAAAAGGAAGAAGAGGTGGGCCCCTAAATAAAGTAAGAATAAAGCAATTTTAATAGGTATTCAAGGTAAAAATAATAAAGCTGCTAGTAGGAGTCGAACTTGCATCCATAAGGCAACTAAAGCTTCTGGAGTGGATGTTAAACCAGTGGCACCCGAGACTATTTTGTGATTTCTGGGTGCCATTCCAACTATATAATCATTTTCTCACAGCTATCTTACTCACATACTTAAACTTTTACGGAAGCGAGCGGGTGGCGTGGCACCCCTACCTCATAAGGTAGATCCGCCCCTGAGTTATAGTATTAACACTGTAAGGGGTTGTTTGGTATGAGATATAACAAGGCATAAAGATGGTATAAAAATTTAATATCATCTTAACAAACTGTTTGGTTAGTAAATTATGTACAAATTATCTCGGTATTAATTTTAACACTGGAATAACTAATACCTTATAAAAGACGGGGTAATTATACGCCGGTATAACTTATACATTCTTCTTAGAAATTATGCAATTATCATTCTTTATACAACATACCAAACAAAGAATAAACAACAATATCAGCATAACTAATTTCAGTATAACTTATCTCAATATAATTTATATCGGCATAACTTATACCAGTATAAATCATATTCCAACCAAAAGAACCCTAAGGTTTTTTATTTATACTAGCTAGTAGTGTAACTTAACATTTTTATACCATGTCAGTTACCACTTTCATCAGCTTATTTCAATTCATGATTATCATAGATCCACGTATATGTACCTTTTAAGTATTTGATTGTATAAATGATTTTTATAATGTCAATTGTAGAATTTAAATTTTGTTAAAGCCGGAAATTCGATGTAGTGCCAAAAATACCACTTCTTTAATGTGTCTTTTTCAAATTTTGTTTGAAACACTATACATGTGAAAATTGGCTTATTTAGGAATCATAATCAATGTGAACCATTAATACAAAACTCATGCACCAAGAATTGATTCAGCTTATTAATGTGTAACGAAAATTAGACACTAAGAGTCCGTTTGGATTATCTGATTGTAAATAGCTAATAAGTTTGAAGTGTCGAAAAATATTTTTAAGTGATGAATCTGATTTTTTAAATAAGTATTTATGTGTTTGAATAGATGTACTGAAACCGATAACAATATTTGATATATTTGGTAGAAAAATGCTGATAAGCCGTTCTTTAGGTAAAAAGACTAAACTACCCTTGAACTTTTTACAAAAGATTATGAATTAAAAGGTCTATTTGTAGAGAAAATGATAAGCAATGAATATGGAATGAAGAGAAAATTTAAAGAATTTATTTTGGGGAAAAAATATTTTGTAAATTAAAAATTATTATTAAGGATATATTAATAAAAGTTTTTGTCAAAGTAAAATTGCTAATAAGCTGAAAAGTCATTAGTTGGGAGTGACCAACTTATGGCTTATGACTGATTTTAGCTTATAACTACTTGGCTTGTAAGCACTTTAAATGTTTGCCAAATGTGTAAAAATGCCAAAAGTGTTTATAAGTCAGTTTGATAAGCTTTAGGGCATCTCCAACCTTGCTCCCATACCCATAATGTGGGCAATTTTGAGGGAAATTGTCCTCCAACCCCTCTCCCCCACCACTTTTTGTCCACAAAATGGCTGATGAATAGTGTTCCCTCAAATATAGGGATACACTATTCATCTCCCTCATTACTATTCATCATTATTTTATTATTTTATCTTTTATTTGATCTTTTATTTTATCTCTTTATATACACTTTATGATACTTATGTAATATTTTATAATATTAATATTATATCTTAACTTTGATGTATAATTTTGATAAATTAATTTTCGCGCATTTATTATTTTTATGTAAACTTAGATGTATTTAATTAATCTTGTATCGCAATGATTTCATTTTTATTTGAATTATTAGTTAATCTATAATAATTGCTTACAAATTATATTATTTAAAATTATATGGAATTGTTTTAATTGTGGAAATTATAAATTAATAAAATAAAAGTTGAAATTTATTTAATGAAAATTAAAAATAAAATTAAAATGAAAGATAATAATATAATATAGAAGAAAGAGAAGAATATAAAAAAGTTTGTGAAAAAAATAAGGGAATAATTGGAATAAGTTCTCTAAAAAATGGGAAATTCCCATTTTATGGACAAAAAATGAGGGCAAGATTAAAGGTCGCACCTTCTAAGTAACTACCCCGAACATTAATCAAAGTTAGGCGTCATGTATTAAGGGGCTATAGGAGTCACCTAACATCACTACTATAATAATGTATACAAGGGACAGTGACGTGCCATAATTATAAGATTTGCGTCTTTCTATTCATTATGTTGGAATATGGCTTAGCCAAAATCAAGGGCCGAGTTAGAGTATCGTTAGTGGGTTCGGTCGAACCTAGTAGCTTTGGCTCAAATCATATATTTGTCTTAAAAAATTCGTTGAATATGTATAAATTATTAATTTAGAACCAAGTAACTTAAAACGATTAAAATCTCAAACCCATAAACTTGAAATTCTGACTTCGCCTCTGGCCAAAACCCAAAGCATGAATGAGAAGGGAAGTTTGTAGAAGCATATACGTGCACAACATTAAAAAGTTGGCCTTACAAGTATTTTAATCACCGCAAGTATATGCTGTTTGTGTAGATTGTCATACCATATGCTTGAAATTGAGAGGTAGTTTCCTATGAGAATATATCTCTCAGCCCCAAGTGTGTGCTTTTAAATTTTTGTCTCTGATTCTCGCATTTCGTAAGTGAAATCAACAATTGTAAAAGTGAACAAACTACGTAACAAATTATTATAGCGCTCATTTGTACCCGGTTATTTATTTTCTTATTATTTATATATATTTATTTAATAATAAATATAATAATGATTCTCAATGTGGCAACGCTTGGAGCGAGGTAGATAGTTCCTGCTCAAAAGTCATACTGGATTTAACTTAAATGCAATGTACAACTTTTTTTACACTAACAAGATAATTTAATCATGATTTTAATATGTTATAGTTATTACATAGATACTTATCATAGGATTCTTTTTGTAATTGCCTTTTGACGTGTGTGTATATATATATATATATATATATATATATATATATATATATATATATATATATATATATATATATATATATATATATATATATTTTTTTTTTTTTAATTTATCCTTTTCAATATCTTACCCTTTAGTTTATATTCTTAACAGCAAGTTCTTTAACCCCACCCCGGATAAGGCGATGACCAAGTCCTTCATCTCTGGACAAATATACGCATCTTCTATTCCTAGGAATTTACAGGTTAATCCATCGTTGTTATTAAAAAACTAAGGGTCTAACCAGTCAGTCGGGAGTTCCCGAAAGGGAAACCTCTCTCTCAGTCTTTAATATGTAAGTGTCTTATGTTTTTCTTCCCTCTATATGTAAATTACTGTTTATTGTTAATTTTAAATCCATACGAGTTTTTGAGTTTTTCTATGTGATGTATATTCTAATTTTATGTATATTCTAATTTTATCCTCAGTAAATGGTTAGACCCTTAGTTTCTTAATAACAACGATGGATTAACCTGTAAATTCCTAGTAATAGAAGACGCGTATATTTGTCCAGAGATGAAGGACTTGGTCATCGCCTTATCCGGGGTGGGGTTAAAGAACTTGCTGTTAAGAATATAAACTAAAGGGTAAGATATTGAAAAGGATAAATTTAAAATAATTGCCTTTTGACGTGTATATATATATATATTTCGGTAATTATTTTTACACTCTACAATATCAATTCCCCTTATACTTAGCAGAGAGAGGGGAGTTACTATCGATCGTTCCTTTGGTGATATCCAATAAAAATGGAAAGATACACAAAAATTAGAATGACCTTAGCCTTAGCTTCAGAAAAAGGTAGGTTGAGTAGCCATTAGCAGATTTGTATAATCATATTATTAAGTACATTCTTCTCACCCAGTGGTTACACTAGACTATAAATTCAACTCTAGGAGGAGTAGTAGACACTAGAGATGAGGTGATTTTTTTTAGGTTATATGAATAATTTCTATGAACTTTTGAAGTGTTTAATATCAATATTTGACGTTTTTTATTTGTCATAGTTTTACGATCGCACGGCACGCTATCATATTTACATGAAATATAAAGTAAACGGATGAACCTTCAAAAACTTTAACGTATTCAACATCGATGCAAAGTACAATTAAATTAACCATAGTTGAATGCTAAACTTGTGGGGTCCATCCCATTTATAATAGGTATTTGCCTATGATTACTTTGGTTGTAAGTTTGGAAATAAACGGAGAATTGAAATTTGTGGGCTATTTTCTCCTAAAAGGAGAGCTCTTTCACTTTTTTCAATGCACCAACAAAGACACAAAGAAAGATTGAGGCATCACAAACAAGCTATAAGAAAATACTTTGAGAGAAAAATAGAAAGTGCGAGTGATATTACAGTGAAATGGGAATATCAAAAGATGGTTATTTCTTTTAAGTGTTGTAGTGGTCTTTATAGTATTTTACTCGGACCTACAAAGTGTAAATTTCTTACTATAGTGATATCAGTTGCTCCTCTCGGAATCGTGGTTTTTTCACATATTCAGAAGGATTTTTCACGTAAAAATCTTGGTGTTGTTGTTACTCTTTATTCTTGTTGACTATCATATCTCGTTGCTATATTATCGTGAATATTATTACTGCGGGTGATTTATTCCCACCAATTCCTATCAAAGCACAAGTTCTGCTCATACGTAGAAATATTATTCACGGTCGGTAGTACTATACTCAAAAAAAATGTTCAGAGTAAAGTACGAGGTAGCAAAATTCAACGGAAATAGCGGTTTCTCAATATGGCAAAGAATGATGTGGGATGTGTCCATCCAATAGGGATTACACAAGGTACTAGATGCTAATGTCAAAAAAGTCTGCTACCTTGAAAGTTGAGGATTTGACTTACTAAGATGAGAAGGTTGCTAGTGCAATCAGGTTGCACTTATCAGAAGATGTGATAAATAACATTATTGATGAAAATACCGCATGTGGTATTTGGACAAGGTTGAAAAGCCTATACATATCCAAAATACTGACAAACAAATTATACCTGAAGAAACAATTATACTCCCTACATATCGGACTAATCACAGCCAACCTCGGAGTGAAAATCGAGGAAGAAGATAAAGCCATCTTGATGTTGAACTCTTTTCCATCTTCGTACGATAACTTGGCAACAATCATCATGCACGGTAAGACTACCATTGAGTTAAAAGATATCATATCTCCTCTTCTACTCAATGAAAAGATGAGAAAGAAGCCTGGAAATCAAGGACATGATGTCATCATGGAAGGTAGAGGCATGCATGCACTTGGTAGGTCCAGAGTCGGAATGGGTGGTTGAGATAGTGGTATCTTACCGTGCCACACCGGTAAGAGATCTTTTTTGCAGATATGTAGCAGGTGATTTCAGCATTGTGAGAATGGGCAACGCAAGTTCCTCAAAGATTGCGAGGATTGGTGAAATTTGTATCAAGACAAATGTTGGATGCACATTGGTTCGAAAAGATGTGCGGCATGTACCTGATTTGCGGATGAACTTGATCTCGGGAATTGCTTTGGACTGAGATGGTTACGAGAACTATTTTGCAAATCAAAAGTGAAGACTTACCAAAAGATCATTAGTGATTTCAAAGGGAGTTGCTCGTGGCACGTTGTACATGACAAATGTAAAAATATGCCGAGGTGAATTGAATGCAGCACAAAATGAGATTTTTGTAGATTTATGGCACAAAGGAATAGGTCGTATGAGCGAAAAGGAGTTGCAGATTCTTGCTAGGAAATCACTCATCTCTTTTTCCAACGGTATAACGATAAAACCTTGTGGTTACTGTTTATTTGGTAAGTAGCATAAAGTCTCATTTCACACATCGTCTGAAAGAAAATTGAATATACTTGATTTGGTATATTCTGATGTTTGTGATCCAATGAAAATTGAATCGATGGGCGGTAATAAATATTTTGTTACTTTTATTGATGATGCTTCATGAAAATTGTGGATTTATATTTTGAAAACCAAAGATTAGATGTTTTAAAGTTTTCTAGAAGTTTCATGCTCTGGTGGAAAGGGAGACAGGCCAAAAGCTAAAGCGTCTCCAAAGTGACAATGGAGTTGAGTGCACTTCAAGGGAATTTGAAGATTATTATTCGAACCATGTGACCAAACATGAAAATACAATTCTTGGAACCCCACGAGATAATGGTGTAGCTGAGAGAATAAATCGCACCATTGTTCAGAAGGTGATAAGCATGCTCAGAATGGCTAAACTGTCTAACTCATTCTAGGGTGAGGCGGTTCAGATAGCATATTACCTGATCAATAGGAGTACATCAATTCCATTGGACTTTGACATCCCAGAGAGTTTGTACCAACATGGAGGTGTCCTACTCACATCTAAAGGTGTTCGATTGCAAAGTTTTTGCACATATACCAAAGGAGCAAAGAACAAAGCTAGATGATAAATTCGTTCCCTACATATCATCATATATGGAAATGCAGAGCTTGGGTATAGATTGTAGGATCCTATAAAGAATAAAGTCATTATAAGCAGAGATGTAATCTTCCGAGAGAGTGAAGTTGGAGCTATAAAAGATCAGTCAGAGAAGCCCAAGAATTGTATAATCCCTAACATTGTTACCATTCCTTTCACTTTTAACAATCCCATAAGTGCAAAAAGTAGGGCCAGCGAGGTTTTCGAGAAGGGGGAGCAACCTAGTAAGGTTATTGAGCAGGGGGAACAACTTGATGATGATGTCGAGCAAGTGGAGTACCTCATTCAGGAATAAGAACAACCTCAACCTATAAGAAGATCAGAGAGGCCAAGAGTAGAGTCATACAGGTACCCTTTCACAGAGTATGTCCTCATCCTTGATGAGGGGGAGCCAGAAAGTCTTAAGGAGGTGTTGTCCTATCCAGAAAGAACCAGTGGATGCAAGCCATGCAATAAGAGATTAAATATATACAGAAAAATGACACGTACAGGCTGGTTAAACTTTTAAATGGTAAAAGACCACTAAAATATAAGTGGGTCTTTAAACTCAAGGAAGATGGAAATGGCAAGCTGGTCATATACAAAGCTCGATTGGTGGTTAAAGGAATCGAATAGAAGAAAGGTACTGATCTTGATAAAATTTTCTCACCTGTTGTCAAATTGACTTCTATTCGAATAATTTTGAGTTTAGCAGCTAGCCTAGATCTTGAAATGGAGCAGTTGGATGTGAAAACTGTATTTTTTTATGGAGATTTGGAAGAGGAGATTTATATGGAGCATCCAAAATGATTTGAAGTAGATAGAAAGAAACAGATGATGCAAACTGAATAAGAGTCTTTATGGATTGAAGCAGGCACCAAGGCAGTGGTACATGAAGATTGACTCATTCATGAAAAGTCAAACATACATAAAGACATATTTTGATCCATGTGTATACTTCAAAATATTTTCTGAGAATAACTTTATTATATTATTGTTCTATGTGGATTACATGTTAATTGTAGAAAAAAATAAAGGGCTGATCGCAAAGTTGAAACGAGATCTGTCCCAGTCGTTTGATATGAAAGACTTGGACCCAGCATAATAAATTCTGGGTATGAAGATAGATCGAAAGCAAACAGGCCGAATGTTGTGGCTATCTCAGGAGAAGTACATCGAATGTGTACTGGAACACATCAACATGAAAAGTGCTAAGTCAGTCAGCACACCTCTTGTTGGTCGTCTGAAGTTGAGCAAGAAGATATGTCCTACAACAATAGAGGAGAAAGGGAACATGGTTGGAGTTCCTTATTATTCAGCAATCGGAAGCTTGATGTATGTAATGATATGCATTAGACCTGATATTGCTCATGCAGTTGGTATTGTTAGAAAGTTCCTTGAAAATTCTGGAAAAGAACATTGGGAAGCAGTCAAGTGGATACTGAGCTACCTCAGAGGTACTACTGGAGATTGCTTATGTTTTAGAGAATCTGGTCCAATCTTGAAGGGCTATACAGATGTTGGTATGCTAGGTGATCTTGATATTCATAAATCTACTACTGGATACATGTTCACATTTTCAGGGGGAGCTATATCATGGCAGTTGAAATTGCAGAAGTGTGTCGCACTCTCTACAGCTGAAACAGAGTATATTGTCGCTATTGAAGTCGGCAAGGAGATGGTATGGCTGAAACGGTTTCTTCAAGAACTTGGATTTCACCAAAAGGAATATATAGTCTATTGTGACAGCCAAAGTGCAATAGATTTGAGCAAAAACATCATGTATCATGAACAAAGCATATCGACGTGCAATATCACTGGATTCGGGAAAAGATAAAGGACAAATCTATGCAGGTCAGGAAGATCCCTACAAGTGAGAATCCTTTAGATATGTTGACCAAGGTGGTACCAAGAGACAAGTTTGAGCTATGCAAAGAACTTCTTGGTATGTATTCAAATTAGAAACCTCGGTATTACCTCCTTCAGGTGAATGGGACTAGAGTGGGAGATTGTGGAGCCCATCCCATCTGTTATAGGCATGTGCCTATAATTACTTTGGCACTAAGTTTGAAAATGAATGGAGGAGAATTGAAGCTCCTCCTGTAGCATTCTTGTATGCTACGTATTTTCTCCCATACAAGGAGAGCTCTTCTACTTCTCTAAACATACCAACAAAGAGAGAAAGAAAGATTGAACATTATATAGAGGGTATATGAAAATAGTCTGTGAGGAAACTAGAGAGTGTGAGTGATATTATAGTGAGGTGGGAATATCAAAATAGGGTTATTTCGTTTGAGTATTATAGTAGTCTTGTAGTATTTTACTCGGGCCTACAAAGTATAAAATTTCATTTTATAGTGATATGAGTTGCTCCTCTTGGGGTCTTGATTTTTTTCCTTATTCGAAAGGGTTTTCCATGTAATGATTTTGGTATCTTTGTCACTTTTTTATTCTTATTGATTACATATTTCATTGCTATATTATTATTCACTTTTATTATCGTAAATATTATTACTGTGAGGAATTTATTCCCGACAAATACTTTAAGTCAATGACATGTTATAAATTTTAATTTGGTGGTTTGATCATAACAGAGCAACATGAGAAGAAGGTCTTCACCCTGCCAGGTCTATGTTTGTTTATTTATTTCACTTTGCTTCTGGTATAATATTATGTATCTTTATCATAATTTACAATGTTCTAAAAAGGCCTCGTACTCTTTGAAATAAATGAGCTTGATATTTTGAGATAACTCCAGAAAGCTGTCAAATCTTTTTCAGAAATGGCTTAAGCTTCCAACTACTAACCAAGATTTATCAAGATACAAGGATCAGAATTCGTATCACAACTTCCAAATCTCCATAATGATTTACTTGTAAATTTAATCTGAACAAAACAAAATTAATTAGGCCAATAATTGGACCTGGAGCTTCTCCAGTTCTGATTCCCCGTGCTTGAATGATTTCCACTTTGAGCTTAATTAGTATAATTAGAACAAGATCCAGTCATGATTAAGCAGCATCAGCTCACTAGAAGAACCAAAATTGAAATTGTAAAAAGTTCCAGAACAGTTTGGATGTATTCGTTTCTTGAAATTCAAATCTGGCTTGAAGTGCTTTTCCTACCAGAAAACAAATTTGGAAACAGACCAAATTTCTAATATTATATCATATACAAGAGATATCCAAGTAGAAGGAAACCTTGCCTCAATGATAAGCATTATCATCAGTCACGAGTTCAAAGTCAAGAAATAACCTCTTTCCGGAATGAATATAATGGCTGGGCATATATCGGGTAAAATTAATAATCCGAATTATTAATTATTTATTAATTGGGTTATCATTATCGAATTATTGGGCTAACGGTTTGATAACCGTTTAAATTTAACTATTGGGTTATCTGTTCGGGTCTCAGTTTGCCAATTTTGTTAATTGGTTAACCGATAACTCAATAAAAATTAATAAAATTATGACTTTACCCTAAGTATGTACGTATGTTAGGGCTTCAGTTTATTCTCCTATTCTTTTTCAGTCGCACTCTTCAGTTGCATCATTTTTCTTCATGGGCCTTACTAGTTACTCTTAGCTTAAGTCTTTAGTCTTATACATTAGGCTTTTAATTTTTATAACAAAATTCATCTTCATATGTTAGGGGCTGAGAAGCTCGTGCTTGTTGCTTGCTGTCTACTTCGCAAGCCTTCACTGCCCCATTCTGTAACTTCACTTCTTTCGTCCGTTTGGTGTTTTTGACTATTAATGATTCTTTATTTTTATTTATTTCTTAATTTTGTGAGCTCACATTGTGCACCCTATACCTACTAGGTTACTTCAATTTCTCTTTACACTTATCAATTCTCAATCGACAATCTTTGTGAGTTTCGGGTATATTTTTTAACATTATTCTTATGTATAGTACGCTAAGCTTTGACAATAGGACAATATTTTCTTGCCTTCTAGGTATTTTTCATTTCTGTGTTAGTATTACCTATGCATAGATTAAGGTTTTGCTCTATGATTTCTTTTTTTAGGTTAGGCATTTGACAAACAACATCCAGTTTATCTTGGACGGTTAGTACTATATATTTAGACTTGTTAATTTTAAGGTGAAATTGCTACTATTTTGTACTATTATTAATGTATTTGGACAACTGTTGTTGAAGAATTGGTATTATTCCAGTTATGGCCACTTGACAGAACGCAGAAATGGCTAGTATACTATATGTGAATTCTTCTCTTTTTTGCTTAACTCTATTGAATTGTCTTCTCATTTTTGCTAAACTCTAGATGGATTATCTTATCGGGTAAACCGATAATGATCAATAACCGATTAAACGATAATCGATAACTGATATCTTATCAGTTTGGTTATCAGTTTTGTGAGCACGTGATTTTTGCCTAACATGAATTACTCCCACAAAATCAAAACAAAAATTGTCTATTTTATGGTGTGTATTTTTTGTGATTTTGTGTTATTTTTCTCTTATTATTTGCATTTTTGCGTGTGCATGTCTATTATTTAAATTAATATAAAATACAAAAATGTTTGCATTTGCATATAAAATTCATGTTTGTAATTTAGAGTAATTAAGTTTGTTTTACGAAAAAAAAAAATAATAACAAAAATATATATCTTTCGCATTTTTACCATTTATTTGTCCAAATGTGTGATTTTAATTTATTTTTTGGTATTTAACTATGCTTGTTTAATTGTTATTGGAGGCTAATTAATACATTTGATAAGTTTAATTTTGTTTTGTAATTTAGGATTGTTAAATTTAGTTTATAATGATTTAAGAAAATAAATCAAAAGAATGAAAGAAAATCGGATTGGGCCATTTTGGAATTAAGATTAGGCCCAAAGCACAATTACCTTCAGCCTACCCGTTTTGATAACCCGCCCGGATCCGCCCACTACGATTTTAAATCTGAACCGTTGGATTTTGGTGATCCAACGGCCAAGATTGAATCTATAATTTAACTATACCAAAAAACCCCAAACCCCCCAAACCCTAATCCAATTACTTCCTCTCCCATTTCTTCACAAAACGCCGCCACTCCACCGTCCCCCGCCGCCCGCCGCCGGCCGGAAATCGCCTCCGCCGGCGGCCGTGATCCAAATCACCCCATTTTAACACCATAAAATCCCCTTCTCTCCCTCTACACGAATCCTTTACCCATCTCACTTGAATCATTGTCAAAATCCTCGAATATTAGATCGAAAGTTTGCCGGAAAATGAGATTCACCCCAAACCACTCCAAATTAACACCACACCACCACTAGACTATCTCCTCCAAGAATCCGTGACCCCTTTTGCTCGAATCTAACCCGAAACCATGAAGCCCCAAATCAAGACTTCAAGAACCCTAAATCCCAATTTGAGCCGCCGGTTTCGATTTGAAGAAATTGGGATTAGAGTAGATTTTAATTGAGATGTTTTCGGTTGAAAACATTTCAATTAAAATCCATTTGATTCCCAAAGTCCGAATTTGAGTCAAGAACCGAGAATTTTCTCCAAAAGTGGCCGATTTTTGATTTCTCTTTAAGGTAATGTTCATGTTTACCGTTTATTTCAATTTGCTTTTGTCTTTTGTTAATTGAATTCTCTGATGTTTGTCGGCCGTCTCTATTTTCTTCATCTCTTGGGACCTTTTATTTGGTCGAGTTGTTAGTTGTTATTCTTCGTCGTTTAACGGTTAATTGTGAATCGAATTCGATTCGTTGTTAATATCGTTAAGTCGTTTGATATTGAAATTGTAACATGCTGTCCGAAATTGTTAGTCACTGCTTTGTCGGATTTGTTTGTCGATTACGCATATCGTAATCGGCTAATCGAATAATATAGAATATGTGTTTGCGTCGATTAGCGTCGTCGATTAGTTAGCTTCATTTTCCTTGTTTCCTCTGCTTTGGCCGAGAATCACTGTTTCATTGAATTGCCAATTCTAAAGTCTTGTTTTGTCTATTTGATTACCAATGTTGTTGAATACAGGTTCGCGTCGATTAGCGTCGTCGAACATTTAGTTTCGTATTTGCTTCATTTTTTCTTCTTCTCTCGGCTTAAGTGTTGAAGAAAAAAAAAAAAAAAAAAAAATTTGTTCATCAATTGTGTGTTATTGATTGGGTTTGTTGTAATCGACTATACGAATGTCGTTGATTAGGTTCGTCGTTTCGTTTGTTAGAACACTAGAGCCACAAATCCGGCATTGGCCGAGATTCGTTGATTCACTGTTGAATTGAATTAAGTTTGTTTGGTTGATTTTAGTTTATAAGTTAACTACTGATAGTTGTTTTAACTTAAAATCTGAAAGCCAACAATAGTTTGCCTAAGAGGTGTAGTGCACATGGGAACTATGTCACATGTCTTGAACAAGAAAGGATAGGCTTGCCAATACACCTTTTCATTTTAAAAATAGGACTGGACAGAGAGTTGTCATGATAGTTCTTAGTGTGTTAAACCCTTGTGAATGCTTTTTTGAGCTGGAAAATCAAAGGCACATGGGAGGATGATTTAGAGGTTCAAAGAGAGGCATGTGCAAGGAATATTTGACAGGTTTTGATGATTGTTTTTGGCCTATAAAAGGCAGAGAGTACACGGTAGAGAGGGGGACAGAGAGCATAGGTTTTGAGAAGACATCCTCTGGAAAACAGATATACTCTCTGAAAACACACACTGGCAGTATACTACACACACAGAGAGCATACATTTGAGAGCAGAAGAACATACACACAAAAAAAACAGTGATATACTCTTCTTCACACACACTGTCTTCACACACAAAGAGACAGTGATATACTCTATATACTCTTTGATAATACTCTCTGATTGTCTCTCTGATTGTAAACAACAGTGAACATACATACACACTTTAAACTCTCTGTTTTGGCCTTAAACCATTCCTGAAACTTCCTGTATCTTTGGTTATTTGTTTCTTCAAAGTTGTTGTCAGAATTTGGGTGTCACTGTTTGGTTTGCTGCTGTTTATCGTATTGACTTTACTTGGTCGTCACTGGTACTGCTTACTGCTGTCACTGCTGCCAAATAAGTCACTGATCCTCATATTTTGTTTTGAATTCCAGGTATATTCTTGTAACCACACTGGCCGAGAATAATTGCAAATTAACAAAAGAAGTTGATATAAAGAGGTTGAAGCAAAAAAATAGTTTATTTTTCTTATCTTTTGTTTAGTTTTGTTCTATGATTTAGCAATGAGGCTTTACTGTACCTTGTTATACAACTAGAATTGATTCGATTTAAGTTTTTTTTTTTTTGTAGAAAGTTTATAAACTGAAACTTGAAAGAACTCATATGTTAAGCCTCTAGCGTTATTTGATTCCTTTAAATGATGAAATACTTAGGATTGTTAAGTGATTTGTGCTTTTGGCATTTTTTAGTCATAGTTTGCTTGTAGTTTAAGATACAGTTATTTGTAAAAATAGACGTTAGAATTTTAACAAAAGGGATTTAAGGTTACCGTTAGGTATCCTATTGCGTTAGCGGTTTAGCCTAGCAAATAGAATAAATAAATAAATAAATAAATTAGAGCGCACTATATTATGGATAATCTTATGCCAAGTAATGAACCATGACGAAATACTCACACCCGGCATAGTCGATTAAATTTTTACTAATTTATATTTTTGTTTTAGGCAATCTTTTAAGCTATTATCTTGTATAAGGTCTTTAATCAGAAATAATTTTTTTTAAGGGATATACTGTCAAATAAATTGATTCCTTGTTTTAGTATTACAACGACTTTAATCAGCATAGTTTCGAAGTAAGTAATTCAGATATATTTTTATTTGTCAAAAGTCCGAGTCTGTTGTAATTAGTTTTTTTTTTGTTTTCTTTGGGTCCGGTTTCAAATTAATAGAGCGGTTTGAAGTTTAATTAAAGCATATAATTTATAAACATTTTTTTTAAAATCAGATAATTTTAGCCATTTAGAATAATTGAAGCGACCGTGCTAGAACCACGGGATCCGGGGGTGCCTAACACCTTCCCTCGGGTCAACAGAATTCCTTACTTAGAATTTCTGGTTCGCGGACTTCATTTAGAAAGTCGAAATTTCCTCGATTCGGGATTTAAATAAATCGGTGACTTGGGACACCATAATTTATTCCAAGTGGCGACTCTGAAATAAATAAAATAATCCCGTTTCGAATATTGTCACTTAAATTGGAAAAACTCCTTTGTACGTTTATCCTTCGGGGTAGGCGCGCCAAAAGGAGGTGTGACAGCTCTGGCGACTCTGCTGGGGAAACAGACCCAGAACTACTGGTTCAGGGTTTAAGAATTCGAGCTTTGAATAATTATTTTATTTGGCTTACTTATTATCTGATTTTATTACATGTTTATATTTTATATGCTAAATGTTGTTTTACCGCTTTGATATTTTGTGAACTGTATATAAATTGTGCCGATACCCATATTTTTTTTTTCTTCTTTTTGAGTCTTTTGAAATATAATACCGGGCATTTGCTTGACATAGCCCGTTTTTCTCAAGATAGCTGTGGTGCTTGGCATCCGGTGAAGGATTTTGTAGTCACACATGTTTAGGCGGAGAGTTTTTGTCAATTAAGCCGGAAAGCCATGCTACCGGTGCACTGACACTCTTCGGCTCGAGTTGTCCGCTCGAGTTAAAGCCACTCTAGACACTTTTCCAACAGGATGATGACTTAGAATAACAAGACCTTATGCCGGATCCCCGATAGGAACGTTTATTTGCATCATGTGCATATTTGACTTAGGAGGCTCAACACAGGGGTTGGGCCTGTCTAGGACAGGTGTACCTGAAACAAAAAGACCAACTTGTTGCATTTTTTTGTGTGCATTTATTTGTTTCGATCTTACATGCCGACCGGTTTGTTAAAAAAGAGGAAGAAGTGGAAAACGTCATGGTATATAGTTAAAATAATTTTATGAAAATAGTTAGTTCTTTGAAAATAAATTCTGAAAAAAAAAAATGCAAAAAAATAAAAAAAAATAAAATAAAAATTCCAAACTAAATTTTCTTAATTTTTATGAAAATAGTTAGTTCTTTGAAAATAATTTCTGAAAAATGCAAAAAGAATTCCAAACTAAATTTTCTTAATTTTATGAAAATAGTTAATTCTTTGAAAATAAATTCTGAAAAAATTGCAAAAATTTCAAATAAATTTTCTTAATTTTATGAAAATAGTTAGTTCTTTGAAAATAATTTCTGAAAAAATGCAAAAAAAAAAAAAAAAAAAAAAAAAAAAAAAAAAATTCCAAATAAATTTTCTTAATTTTACAAAAATAGTTTAGTTTCTTTGAAAATAAATTTCCAAATAAATTTTCTTAGTTCCTTTGAAAGTAATTTATTTTAAAAATGCTGTTTAAAAAAAATATAGTTCGTTTTCTTTGCTTAAAATAATTTAGTTCTTTTATTTTTCGAACTACGCAAGTTTGATTCTCACCAAAAATGAGATACGTAGGCAACCCATATCGGGCTCAACTAATACTGATTTTTTTTAAGAAAATAAAAAATAAAAAAAAAAGAAACAATAATAATAATAAAAAAATATTAGAATTAGGATTTTTTGTTCTTAGTCGAGAGTTAGGAAATTTTGCAAAAATAGCCAAACGCCTCAAAAAGGGCGCCGGAGGACTAATTTTGCAAAACGGAATATAGACATCACACTGGTATCCTGTTATACAGCCTTCAAATCTTCTTCAAGTGCTGAAAGGCCGTATTAACAAGATTCGTTTTTTTTATATATAATAAAAAAAAATTATAAAAAAAAAAAAAAAAAATCTTAAATCCATTTTTTATCTTTTCTAGGATCAGCATGACTTCCTCGCAACGAATCGGCTAGAAAAGGGTGAGAGAAGAAATGCCACCTATGTTCATGGTCCAGGACAAAACCCCAGATCGGCTCCGTAAATGGTGGACTAGTTTTTCAGCTTGGGAAAGAAATCAAGTTCACAAGCACCTCAAGTTTCTTCCGAACATCATGATGATAAAACCGGATAAAAATGTGATCAGAGCTTTAGTGAGTTTTTGGGACTCAACAAGCAATGTGTTCAAATTCCGGGATTGTGAAATGACACCCACTTTGGAAGAATTGGGCGGACTCACAGGGCTCGGAAGAGATTTGCACAAGATGAGGCCTGCAGCTCCTAGGCAGATAAGTGTGAACAACTTCTTGAAAAAGCTATGTCTCCGGCGGGTTCCCCTCGGTTGTCTGGAGAACGGTTGGGTGCCACTAGATTATCTCTACGACAGATTTGGTGATAAAGAAGGGTTTGGGAAATTCTCAAACGTCGAATTTGTTAACCAGCTAAATTATGACGCCTGGGGAGATTTAAGAATCTATGCTTTCATGATCGCCTTTTTGGGAACCATGGTTTTTCCCGAACGTGGTGGGCGCATCAGGATCCGTTTAGCTGCGGTGGTCTCATATCTACAGAGTAACGAGGAACACACTGTTCTTCCGATGATACTAGGAGACATCTTCCGGGCCTTAACTCGGTGCCAAGAAGGACAAGACTATTTTGAGGGTTGCAATATTTTATTACAAATGTGGTTTATAGAGCATCTCTACCATCACCCAATTGTGATAAACTTCAAAGCGGATTGGCTGAATTATATTCGCTGTCATACAAACAGAGCCGCCCGTTGTAACCTTCCAGAAGACTTGAGGACTTGGCAAGAACTCCTCAACTCTTTGAGAGCCGATCAACTTACCTGGAATTATTATTGGTTCCCTTCCGCCAAAATCACGCATATGTCGACATACCGCCCATTCTACATATTAATGGGTTTCAGGGGTTTCCAACCATATGCCCCGCTACGTGTCATGCGGCAGCTGGGAAGAGAATAGAAAAGGGCCCCAATTGAGGATATGCGATCATTTGTATGGGAATTTGTGACAGAAGAGACCCCGAGGGAGACTTATGCACAGAAGGTTTGGTTCGGTAGTCGACTCTCCGACATCAACGAAATGGTTGCCGACCGGGAACGGGGAGAAGTGAGTCTCGCTTATCTTGAATGGTTCCACAACCAACCAATACCAGAGCAAAGGTCAGAAAGGTCAGTGAAGTATGCCGTCGATCGGGAGAGAGAAATAGAAGCCAGAGTTAGAGAGGTTGAGCATGAAACAGCACAAAATTTCCAATCTTGCATCAACACTTTAAAAGAAGACAAAGGAATCCCGGAAGCAGCCATGGACATACAACAGGCTGACTTCGATCGGGAAAGGGCCGGTTGGGAGCAGGAAAGAGAAGCACTCCAAACTCGAATTCAAGAGATGCAATTGGCCGCAGAAAGGCCAAGGAGGAGTCGGAGTGATCAAATGCTGATAAACGATTTGGAAAGAAAAGCCTTTGAACACCAAGAAGACTTGGAGAAGGCAAAAGCGGCTTTGGTTGCAATCCGAACAAAATGGAAGAGAGCGGCCCACCAAGAAGAACTCCGTCTACAACAAGTAGAGAAAGACTATGATGCAATCATCGTTGATTTGAGAAAAGCAAATGCCACTCTTAAAGAGCGAACTCTCAGGCAAGTCCAGGATGCCAAAGCAGATAGAGACCATTGTCACAACTTGATGGCACGGATGGAAAGACAAATAGATAGGCTCTTGGACCATGTCTCCGGCAACTCTCAAGTATTAGGGGCAAAGAACAGGCACATAGGGCAGCTGCTCAGAGGAAAAGACATAATCATAACCAGGATCAATGAGATCGGGCACTACATTACGATGAGGTGTTTGAACTGCGAACAAGTACCTCGGCCTGCCCTCTTTGCTTCAATCATGGAATGTGTCCACCAGGTCATGGCAGAATTGGGAAGTATACAGAAAGATCTCACCCCAAGAACTGCAGCAAGGCCAAACAGCGCCCCCCCGGCGCAAAGATTCGAGGCGTTGGAACATGCTTAGGAGAGTCTTTTGTTTTAGAGTCTGTTTGTTCTTTTACAAGTTTTTCTCCATTGTTGTATTTTGCAAGTGTTTCAAGTTTTAAGTTTGTTGAAATAAAATTCATGAACACTTCTCTTATGTCTATTGTTTCCGAACTACGCTCGGTCTGATTCATGCGGGGACATGATACGTAGGCAATCCACATAAGATTCGACCATCACTAAAAAATAAATAAATAAAAATAAAAATGAAAAAAAAAGGGGGGGGAAAGAAGTTAAGAGAAAAAGAAGATCGATACAAACCGGAATGACGCATCGCAAACGAATACATGTAACAACATTGTCACCTGTATAAATGCATCACACCCAACGTGAGATTACTTATCTGTTATGTTGTTTCAGACTAACCGTTTGTTTGCCAAAATCCAGGTTTTAGTAAAAGTGGTTGACTTTGCGGTAATCTGGCACCACATTCGTACTTCACAAGGTCCAAAGGAAAAGTTCGGCAGCCTGAAAGTACTCATTCCTATTTTACTAGATCAAAAAGGGTGCCGACATGTCTTCAGAAATGCCTTTAGCAACCATTCCCGTTTCAGAGGAAAGCTCATTGACAACCATCCCGGCTACTGAGTCGGCAGCTTTGGAAGAGAATAGAATGCTGCGTTGCCGCATGCTCGAGATGTTGGACGATTGGAACAACGGGAAAGAGCCCCCGAGTCCGGTCCCCGGGTTCCCTGAAATTCTTCTCAGGTCAAGCGGTATTACAAATACCCCCATCAATTACCCGCCTACTCTGTTCGGGTATTCCAATGCTACAAACCTCTCCGAATCACCCTCCACATCCCATCCTCGGGTAGCACCACATGATACATCTGCAAGAACGTCCGTTGAATTGCCAGTTCCAATCACCACGCACCCCACCGCACATGCTCCTTTCTTCGACTCCTCATCCTTTACATTCCCGGCACCACCACTCACACGGGACCATACCCAGGTTGCAGCCAATACATATTCTCAACCACCTCGATATGAGTTCCTACCGAGCCAAAATCCAAAGACCCCCGAGCAGGAGGAGATGGCAAAAAGAATGAGGAGTTTGGAACAAAGCTTTAAGAACATGCAAGGTCTGAGTGGACAGAAGAGTGTATCTTACGCCGATCTGTGCATGTTCCCGCACGTCCATTTGCCATCAGGTTTTAAGACACCAAAGTTCGAAAAGTACAACGGACATGGCGACCCCATTGCTCATTTGAAGAAATACTGCAATCAATTGAGGGGTGCCGGCGGCAAAGAAGAATTGTTGATGGCGTACTTCGGAGAGAGTTTGATCGGAATAGCATCGGAGTGGTACATGGATCAAGACATATCTCGATGGCACATCTGGGATGATCTGGCCAGAGATTTTGTAAAACAATTCCAATACAACATCGATATTGCGCCGGACAGGAATTCTCTATCGAACTTAAAAAAGAAGCCCTCAGAAAGCTTCAGAGAATATGCCATCAAGTGGCGAGAGCAAGCGTCCAGGGTGAAACCCCCATGGACGAAATTGAAATGGTCACGACTTTTCTCCAAGCTCAAGAGCCCGATTACTTTCAAAATATGATGTCGGCAATGGGAAAACCTTTTGCCGAAGCTATCAAGATCGGAGAGATGGTAGAAAATGGCTTGAAAACAGGGCGAATTTTGAGCCAAGCGGCCATTCGGGCAACTTCCCAAGCCATTCAAGGCGGGTCTGGAGGGATGCCCCGAAGCAAAAAGAAAGAAGAATCTGCTATGGCAGCGGTAGAGGACAGGAGATATCGAACCTCAAGGCAGGTATTCTCCGACAGGGCCCCCCAACATTATTATCCACATCACGGCATGGCTTATGCTCCTCCGCCTCCACCCTATGCAGTCATGAACATTCAACCTCGGGCACGGCCACAGCCACCAGCCAACAGGAATCCACCTCCATTCCAGAGAAACCAACCTCCTTACCCAAACCAGTATAATCCACGGCCAAATAACGCTCGCCACCGTGAGCAACCCAAAACGAGCTTTACACCGATCGGGGAGCCGTATTCCACTCTTTTCCCAAAACTCAGGCAAGAAAACCTATTGCAGCCTGTTCCACAAAACAGGCAGAATCCAGACTCTCCTGCCTACCAGAGAGGGATATACTGTGCATATCATTCAGGTGTTGAAGGACACAGTACTGACAATTGTTGGACGTTAAAGAAGGCAGTGCAAGAATTGATCAATCAAGGGAGGATCGTCTTCGCAGATGAAGACATCCCAAATGCGACAAACAACCCATTACCAGCCCACAACAACGGACCGGTGATTGGGATGATTTGTGACGACAAAGAATTTGACCCAGCTTTGAAAGCGATAATCGCCATCGCCAACATAGAGAAGCGTCCTGAGGCTACCCCGAAACAAGAGAAAATGGGGAAAAAGGTTGAAGCTCTTGAAACCAAATCCGAAAAGACGATTGAATTGAAAGCATCGTCTCGGAAGGGCGGAGTCCTTTACCTCCCACGAGGTAGAGTGGAAAAACCATTGTCCATAGGTGCCCCCAAGAAGTTCCATTTAAAGAGAGAAACATCAATGTATGTACCAAAGGGAACTTATGTGGCTCGAAAACCAGATGAACCTGTGGTTATTGCACGCGTGCAACAAAAACCAATGACAGATCCATCCGCAGTACCCCGGAGCTACCAACGAACACTTGTTACGCGCAAAGGGAAAGAGATTGTGGGAAATTCATCCGAGAGTGTCCTAGGACAGAAGTACTTAAACACACAGGAGGTAAATAACGCCACACAAAGGCGTTTCCCGTCAAAGAAACCTGTAAGTGCTGAAGAGGCAGAGGTCTTTTTTCAAAAGATGCAAATGCCTGATTATGAGGTGATAGACCAACTGCGTAAATGCCCAGAGCAGGTGTCGATGTTATCCCTTCTAATGAAGTCTACTGAACATCAAAAGGTTTTGCTAAAAGCCTTGAATGAGGCATACGTGCCTATTGAGACTTCATCCGAACAACTTGAAAGAATGACAGAAAGATTCTTCGCGATCAATCAGATTTCCTTCAGTAAAGCTGATTTGCCTTTGGAGGGTGCCGCCCACAACAAAGCTTTGCATTTGATTGTCAAAAGCGAAGGCTACTATATGAAGAGGGTCATGGTTGACGGGGGTTCGGGGGTAGACATATGCCCACTTTCCACTTTTGGCCGCATAGGAATCGGAGCCGAAAGGATTCGGCCTAACAACATATGTGTGCGAGCTTTTGACGGTGTGAAAAGAGATACCGTCGGAGAGATTGATGTGATTATGACCATCGGCCCGGTGGACTTCGAAGTGACATTCCAAGTCTTGGATATGGACACTTCTTACAATTTTCTTCTAGGGAGACCATGGATTCATGCGGCCGGAGCTGTGCCCTCTACCCTCCATCAGATGTTGAAATTTGAGCACAAGGGACAAGAGATCGTGGTCCACGGGGAAGACGAGCAATCAATTTATCGAGATCCGTCCATCCCTTGCTTAGAAGCGGAAGCGGGAAGCGAAAACATTGTCTATCAAGCTTTCGAGATTGTGTTGGCAGATCAACACGAAGAAGGGAACCCTCTCCCCAACCTTTTTTGTCTAATGCCTCCATCATGGTGGCGAAAGAAATGATTAAACATGGCTTCCAGCCAGGAAAAGGTTTGGGAAAGTCCCTACAAGGAGTGCCGAAGCTGATAACTTTACCTGTAGCTGAAAAGTTTTTCGGAGTGGGCTTTCGCCCAACCCCCGAAGATGAAAGATGGGCCAAAAAGAGAAAGGAGAAAGGATGGGTTTTGCCGCAACCATTGCCGCATCTGTACCAAACTTTTGTCCGACCAAGGTACAGTGAAGAAGAAGAAGACGAGGTCTTTACAGCGGAGGAAATTGAAGACATATGTGGGGCCATGAGGCAAATGCTTTATGATGTTAATATGGTCCAATCGGGAGAAGGAACAAGCACCGCTGAGGTGCTGTATGTGGGCCTTGAAGCTAAATTGCAAAATTGGAAAGCCACACCCTTCCCAATCAGGCGGGAGTTCTGGTAGATTTGTCCTGTCGTTTTTCCTTCATCACAAGTTACTTCAGGACGTAGCTTGGATGTTTTGCTTTGTTTTCTTGTATTTTTTGTTTCCCCAATGTAATTTCGTTTGTTTTCAGAAAATTCCAAGAAAATAAAATAAATATTTCCTTACTTTTGCACTCTTTCTAATTTTGTTATTTATTCTTCCTTTTCAGTCCTAATAATGCTGCTTTAAATAACATGACATGCTTGCGGAACTCATGCTCAAATCCGAACACGCCACCTAATCTGGAAATAATGAACCAAGAACCGGAATACGATGAAGATGAGGCTTTTAGGGAAATAAATCGAGAATTGGAACATTTCGAGAATAAACCTAAGCCAAATTTGAATGACACCGAACCGGTTAATTTGGGAACTGATGAAGAGGTCCGAGAGACCAAGATAAGCATCCACACAGATGAGAAAACACGAGATGCAATAATCCAACTCTTGTTTGAATTTAAAGACGTGTTTGCTTGGTCTTACGATGATATGCCAGGATTAGGAGTTGATCTAGTGGTGCACAAATTACCAATCTACCCTGACTGTCGCCCAGTGCAACAGAAGCAAAGAAAGTTCAAGACTGACATCATTGATAAAATCAAAGAAGAAATCACTAAGCAGTTGAAAGCATGGGAAATTCGAGTGGTACAATACACCACGTGGTTGGCTAATGTTGTGCCCGTGCCAAAGAAAGATGAAAAAACTCGAGTATGTGTTGACTACCGAGATTTGAATAAAGCGAGTCCTAAAGATAACTTTCTTTTACCGAACATCCACATCCTTGTTGATAACTGTGCCAAACATGAGATACAGTCGTTTGTGGATTGTTATGCGGGATATCATCAAGTGTTGATGGATGAAGAGGACGCCGAGAAGACTGCTTTTACCACACCTTGGGGGACTTACTGTTACAGAGTCATGCCGTTCGGCTTGAAAAATGCAGGAGCAACGTACATGAGAGCTATGACTGCCATTTTCCATGACATGATGCATCAGGAAATAGAGGTATACGTGGACGATGTGATCATCAAATCCAGAACTCAAGGCGATCATGTGCGAGACTTGAGGAAATTCTTTGAGAGGTTGCGGAAATACGATTTGAAATTGAATCCGGCCAAATGCGCTTTTGGAGTCCCGTCAGGTAAACTTTTGGGTTTCATAGTCAGTAGAAGAGGTATTGAATTAGATCCCACAAAGATAAAATCCATCCGGGATTTACCTCCCCCCAGAACAAAGAAAGATGTAATGAGTCTTCTAGGCCGACTGAACTACATCAGTAGGTTCATCGCTCACTTGACTTCCACATGTGAACCCATATTCAAGTTGTTGAAGAAAGACGCTGCAATCAAATGGACAACCGAATGCCAAGAAGCTTTTGACAAGATCAAAGAATATTTGTCAAACCCTCCAGTCTTAGTCCCGCCAGAGCCAGGGAGACCTCTTTTCTTGTATTTAACAGTCTTAGAAAACTCTTTTGGTTGTGTTCTCGGACAACGTGATGCGGCAGAGAAGAAAGAGCATGCGATTTACTACCTGAGCAAGAAATTCACTAGTTATGAGGTCAAGTACACTTTGCTGGAAAGAACGTGTTGTGCTTTAACTTGGGTCGCTCATAAATTGAGACACTACCTCCAAGCCCATACGACTCACCTCATTACTCGGTTGGATCCTTTGAAGTATATATTCCAGAAACCGATGCCCACCGGAAGATTGGCAAAGTGGCAAATCCTGCTCACCGAGTTTGACATAGTCTATGTCACTCGCACGGCAATGAAGGCCCAAGCATTGGCGGACCATTTGGCCGAGAACCCGATCGACGAAGAGTATCAACCATTGAATACCTACTTTCCTGATGAAGAGGTAAATACGACAGAAGTTGTTTCGGAGGACAGTCATGCTTGGAAAATGTTTTTCGATGGGGCGGTAAACGCTAAAGGTGTAGGGATTGGGGCAATTTTGATCTCTCCTGCTGGTCAGCATTATCCGGCCACGGCTAGGCTCCGTTTCTTCTGCACGAACAATACGGCCGAGTATGAAGCTTGTATCATGGGTATGAACATGGCAATTGATCAAGGTGTCGAAGATTTGTTGATCATGGGAGATTCAGATTTAATTATCAAACAATCTCAAGGTGAATGGGAAACTCGAGACGTTAAACTCCTCCCTTACCGACAGCACGTGAACATTCTCGGCAAGCGGTTTGCATCGATAGAGTTCAGGTATATCCCACGATGTCACAATGAACTAGCTGACGCACTTGCCACTTTAGCTTCAATGCTACCTTATCCGGGCAACGCCCATGTCAATCCCTTGGAAATTCAAATCGGGGAAAGCCACGGTTATTGCAATGCAATCGAAGAAGGACCAAGCGTCAAGCCATGGTATTACGATATCAGGAGATTTCTGAAAACGCAAGAATACCCAGAACATGCTACTGGAGATCAAAAGAGGACCATTAGGAGACATGCGGGTGGTTTCTTTTTGAGCGGCGAGGTCATGTACAAAAGAACCCCAGATCTTAACCTTTTAAGGTGTGTTGATGCCGAAGAAGCAGGAAGAATCATGCACGAAGTACATGCGGGAGTATGCGGGCCTCATATGAATGGGTATGTCTTAGCCAAGAAAATCCTTCGAGCAGGATATTATTGGATGACCATGGAGAAAGATTGTTTCGGTTTTGTCCGAAAATGTCATCAATGCCAGGTACATGGAGATCTGATTCATGCACCTCCAACCGAGTTGCATCCTATGTCAGCACCGTGGCCATTTGTCGCTTGGGGAATGGATGTCATCGGCCCGATTGAGCCGAAAGCTTCAAATGGACACCGATTCATATTGGTGGCTATCGATTACTTCACAAAATGGGTCGAAGCCGTCACTCTCAAATCAGTCACCAAGAAAGCGGTGGTGGATTTTGTACACTCAAATCTTATCTGTCGTTTTGGTATACCCGCAACTATCATCACAGACAATGCTGCGAACCTGAATAGTCATTTGATGGAGGAAATATGCGAGCAATTCAAAATAACGCATAGGAACTCCACCCCTTATCGGCCCAAAGCCAACGGTGCCGTGGAAGCAGCGAACAAAAACATTAAGAAGATTTTGAGAAAAACAATCCAAAGTTCTAGACAATGGCATGAACAATTACCGTTCACTTTACTGGGATACCGTACTACAGTACGCACATCGGTGGGAGCAACTCCATACCTGCTAGTCTATGGAACTGAGGCTGTGATACCGGCAGAGGTAGAAATTCCTTCGCTTCGTACAATTGTCGAAGCAGAGATTGAAGATAGCGAGTGGGTTAAGATTCGTTTGGAACAATTAACTTTGATTGATGAAAAGCGAATGGCCGCGGTCTGTCATGGACAACTGTACCAACAAAGAATGGCTCGTGCTTACAACAAGAAAGTACGACCGAGAAATTTTGAAGTAGGTCAGTTGGTCTTAAGACGCATTCTTCCACATCATGAGGAAGCGAAAGGAAAATTCGCTCCTAATTGGAAGGGACCATACATCATTAGGAAGATACTGCCAAGAGGGGCATTATACTTGGGAGACATGGAAGGAAAAGATCCTGAAACGGCTGTGAATGCAGATGCTGTGAAAAGGTATTATGTCTGAACTTGCTTCAATGAGGTCCTCACAAATCGAAATGATTGAAGGCTTTTATTCCCGCTACCCAAACACTACCAACCCTTTTGTAAACCCTTTGAGCCGGCTACTTTCTTTTGGCTACCCTCTTTGGAATCCAAACCAAACCAAAAAAAAAAAAAAAAAAAAAAAAAAAAAAAACAAAACAAAACAAAAACAAAACTTCCTGAACTACGTTCTGACTTGATTCCGAAAGGATACGTAGGCAACCTCTCCCTGAGGTTCAGTCACACCAAAACAAAAATCCCGGTTTCCCCAAAAATGAAACTGGGGCAGATGATATTTTTGATTCGGTTTAAGATCCGTCAAGATGATTCCAAAGTTGTAATTTTGTTTACAATTCTTGTTACCCGAACCGAGTACAAGTCCTTCAAGATCGATTGGAAGTTGTGAGAACATCATTGTTGCGATCCGAGGTTCTTGGAATGAAAAGAAATAAAATGAGAGAGTCTTATTGGTGAAAACCTTCGGGCACCATAAGACGATGGAAGTAGAGAAATACAAAATGAGAGAGCCTAGTGGTAAAAACTCGCAAAGAGTGCTATCTGGCGATGGTAAGAAGAGAAATGAGAGAGGTCGATTGGCGAAAACCCGCAAAGGGCGCTATCAACTGAAAAGTTTGTTTCACCACGAGAGGTCCTGGCACGGCTCCTTAGCTCGGAAATATAGACCCGTTTTGGTTCATAAGAAGATGGGAGTTTGGTGACGATCAAGCATCTAGTCCGAGGAGCATGTCATGTTGGTTAAAGTCAGCGTATACCTCAGATAAGTCCTTCTTTTCTCCTTCGAAAGGGACTCCTCTATCTTTAATACGTTTTCCATTTTTTGATTCATTCTTCTTCTTTGAATCCCTTTCGGTTTAATTTTAATTTTTGAAACTATTACAAAGGAAGGTGACAGGACCAGTTTTACAGGACTCCGCCTGGTAAAGAAGAAAAGAAAAACGGCCTCAGTGGTGTATTGTTACAATCCACGATTGGATCGTAATGATCGATTGCTTCCAAAGGAAAAGAGTTTTAGAAAGGAAATGGAAATCAAAGGCTAAGGTCTTAGAAGAGACGGAATAAGGCAGAAGGATGGAACCTACACGGGAAATCCCCATGGAATTCTGGGAATGAACCCGGTCAGTTTGAAAGGAAGTCACCCCAAAGACAATTGGTAGCGAACTTCTCAATGAAATGGGGAAACAATCAAGCAATGAAGATAACCAAGGCCGCAAAGCCAACCACTTTTTTCAACTGATAAAATGTTCTTTGTTGAAAGCAGGTCTGTTTAATTGTGCAAGAAGAAGGTACCACTCAAATAAGTGAAATACGCAAGCTTTGAAATGGCTTTGGAACAAGGAAAACACATAAAAAGGTAAGTTTCTTTTAGAGATTTATCCTATGCACTTGTTGATATTTAAAAAGAACGCCTAAAAGAAGGCCAAAAAAAAATGAAAGAAAAGAAAATGAAAACTCCGAAAAAGAGAATCAAATCATATCAGTCCAATATCTGTTTGGACCCCGGTCAGAAAAACCGAGGGTTTTTCCGGCCAGAAAGCCGTGAAACTTTTATCCCCGGTCAGAAAACCGAGGATCTCCCAGTCAGAAAACTGCGGAGCCGTTTACTTTTACCCCGGCCAAAAAACCGAGGATCTGACGGCCAAAAAACCGTTAGATATTGTTTGAATTCCGGCCAGAAAGCCGTGAAACTTTTATCCCGGTCAGAAAACCGAGGATCTCCCAGTCAGAAAACTGCGGAGCCATTTACTTTTACCCCGGCCAAAAAACCGAGGATCTGACGGCCAAAAACCGTTAGAATTTGTTTGAATTCCGGCCAGAAAGCCGTGAAACTTTTATCCCGGTCAGAAAACCGAGGATCTCCCCAGTCAGAAAACTGCGGAGCCATTTACTTTTACCCCGGCCAAAAACCGAGGATCTGACGACCAAAAAACCGTTAGATATTGTTTGAATTCCGGCCGAAAGCCGTGAAACTTTTATCCCGGTCAGAAAACCGAGGATCTCCCCAGTCAGAAAACTGCAGAGCCTTTTACTTTTACCCCGGCCAAAAAACCGAGGATCCGACGGCCAAAACCGTTAGATATTGTTTGAATCCCGGCCAGAAAGCCGTGAAACTTTTATCCCCGGTCAGAAAACCGAGGATCTCCCCAGTCAAAAAACTGCAGAGCCTTTTACTTTTACCCCGGCCAAAAAACCGAGGATCCGACGGCCAAAACCGTTAGATATTGTTTGAATTCCGGCCAGAAAGCCGTGAAACTTTTATCCCGGTCAGAAAACCGAGGATCTCCCCAGTCAGAAAACTGCGGAGCCATTTACTTTTACCCCGGCCAAAAACCGAGGATCTGACGGCCAAAAAACCGTTAGAATTTGTTTGAATTCCGGCCAGAAAGCCGTGAAACTTTTATCCCGGTCAGAAAACCGAGGATCTCCCAGTCAGAAAACTGCGGAGCCATTTACTTTTACCCCGGCCAAAAAACCGAGGATCTGACGGCCAAAAAACCGTTAGATATTGTTTGAATTCCGACCAGAAAGCCGTGAAACTTTTATCCCCGGTCAGAAAACCGAGGATCTCCCAGTCAGAAAACTGCGGAGCCATTTACTTTTACCCCGGCCAAAAAACCGAGGATCTGACGGCCAAAAAACCGTTAGATATTGTTTGAATTCCGGCCAGAAAGCCGTGAAACTCTTCTACAAAATCCCGGCCAGAAAGCCGTTTGAACCTTTGTGAAACCATGACTTTCTTACCCAATGCCAAAGAGTCTTTTAATCACTTTCTGTGTCACAACTAACTCACGAAATTTTCCTAGCAAAACTGGGGCGGAAAAATTTCGTTCGTTTGTTTGTTTTGTTGTCTAAATAGGTTTGACCTCGGGATGCAAGGATCGAGATAACCTACAAATGGAACATCAATCCAGAGTGAAGAAAAGAAGAAGAGAACCGAAAGAAAAGATTTCAAACGTTGGAGTAAACAAAGGCGCGGATTGCTCAGAAGGTGATTGAAGTAACAAGCTCCGCCGACTCGTTTCACTCAATGTTACAGAAATAAACAAACACGTACAGCTTGGGGAGCATCAAGATTCGGATCGAGGTCTACCGCAAATCAGCTAAGATTCAAGATCAAGTTTTCAAGAGAATCATAGATAGGAATCTTGTAACTCATAGTTTGATAGCATAGCTAGTTCGACTTTAATTTCTTTTGGTGTAATAAGGAGATCAGTAAGCAGTAAGCAGCAACATGCAGCAACGATAGCAACAGTAACATCAAGCGTTAGTCGACGGTAGTCCCAGCTACCAAAACTTCCCGAACTACATTGACCTGATTCCTGTTTAGCCCAGGATATGTAGGAAGCCTCCCGAAGCAAAGGCTCGGTCAAAAATCTTTTCAAAATGCTTCACACGGAGTTCTCAAAACAGACAAAAATCGTTCGTATTTGCTCATTATCTTTGCACGAAAACTCTTCGAGTTTCCGCGCAAAGAGGGGCAGCTGTGAGCACGTGATTTTTGCCTAACATGAATTACTCCCACAAAATCAAAACAAAAATTGTCTATTTTATGGTGTGTATTTTTTGTGATTTTGTGTTATTTTTCTCTTATTATTTGCATTTTTGCGTGTGCATGTCTATTATTTAAATTAATATAAAATACAAAAATGTTTGCATTTGCATATAAAATTCATGTTTGTAATTTAGAGTAATTAAGTTTGTTTTACGAAAAAAAAATAATAACAAAAATATATATCTTTCGCATTTTTACCATTTATTTGTCCAAATGTGTGATTTTAATTTATTTTTTGGTATTTAACTATGCTTGTTTAATTGTTATTGGAGGCTAATTAATACATTTGATAAGTTTAATTTTGTTTTGTAATTTAGGATTGTTAAATTTAGTTTGTAATGATTTAAGAAAATAAATCAAAAGAATGAAAGAAAATCGGATTGGGCCATTTTGGAATTAAGATTAGGCCCAAAGCACAATTACCTTCAGCCTACCCGTTTTGATAACCCGCCCGGATCCGCCCACTACGATTTTAAATCTGAACCGTTGGATTTTGGTGATCCAACGGCCAAGATTGAATCTATAATTTAACTATACCAAAAAAACCCCAAACCCCCCAAACCCTAATCCAATTACTTCCTCTCCCATTTCTTCACAAAACGCCGCCACTCCACCGTCCCCCGCCGCCCGCCGCCGGCCGGAAATCGCCTCCGCCGGCGGCCGTGATCCAAATCACCCCATTTTAACACCATAAAATCCCCTTCTCTCCCTCTACACGAATCCTTTACCCATCTCACTTGAATCATTGTCAAAATCCTCGAATATTAGATCGAAAGTTTGCCGGAAAATGAGATTCACCCCAAACCACTCCAAATTAACACCACACCACCACTAGACTATCTCCTCCAAGAATCCGTGACCCCTTTTGCTCGAATCTAACCCGAAACCATGAAGCCCCAAATCAAGACTTCAAGAACCCTAAATCCCAATTTGAGCCGCCGGTTTCGATTTGAAGAAATTGGGATTAGAGTAGATTTTAATTGAGATGTTTTCGGTTGAAAACATTTCAATTAAAATCCATTTGATTCCCAAAGTCCGAATTTGAGTCAAGAACCGAGAATTTTCTCCAAAAGTGGCCGATTTTTGATTTCTCTTTAAGGTAATGTTCATGTTTACCGTTTATTTCAATTTGCTTTTGTCTTTTGTTAATTGAATTCTCTGATGTTTGTCGGTCGTCTCTATTTTCTTCATCTCTTGGGACCTTTTATTTGGTCGAGTTGTTAGTTGTTATTCTTCGTCGTTTAACGGTTAATTGTGAATCGAATTCGATTCGTTGTTAATATCGTTAAGTCGTTTGATATTGAAATTGTAACATGCTGTCCGAAATTGTTAGTCACTGCTTTGTCGGATTTGTTTGTCGATTACGCATATCGTAATCGGCTAATCGAATAATATAGAATATGTGTTTGCGTCGATTAGCGTCGTCGATTAGTTAGCTTCATTTTCCTTGTTTCCTCTGCTTTGGCCGAGAATCACTGTTTCATTGAATTGCCAATTCTAAAGTCTTGTTTTGTCTATTTGATTACCAATGTTGTTGAATACAGGTTCGCGTCGATTAGCGTCGTCGAACATTTAGTTTCGTATTTGCTTCATTTTTTTCTTCTTCTCTCGGCTTAAGTGTTGAAGAATGAAAAAAAAAAAAAAAAAAATTTGTTCATCAATTGTGTGTTATTGATTGGGTTTGTTGTAATCGACTATACGAATGTCGTTGATTAGGTTCGTCGTTTCGTTTGTTAGAACACTAGAGCCACAAATCCGGCATTGGCCGAGATTCGTTGATTCACTGTTGAATTGAATTAAGTTTGTTTGGTTGATTTTAGTTTATAAGTTAACTACTGATAGTTGTTTTAACTTAAAATCTGAAAGCCAACAATAGTTTGCCTAAGAGGTGTAGTGCACATGGGAACTATGTCACATGTCTTGAACAAGAAAGGATAGGCTTGCCAATACACCTTTTCATTTTAAAAATAGGACTGGACAGAGAGTTGTCATGATAGTTCTTAGTGTGTTAAACCCTTGTGAATGCTTTTTTGAGCTGGAAAATCAAAGGCACATGGGAGGATGATTTAGAGGTTCAAAGAGAGGCATGTGCAAGGAATATTTGACAGGTTTTGATGATTGTTTTTGGCCTATAAAAGGCAGAGAGTACACGGCAGAGAGGGGGACAGAGAGCATAGGTTTTGAGAAGACATCCTCTGGAAAACAGATATACTCTCTGAAAACACACACTGGCAGTATACTACACACACAGAGAGCATACATTTGAGAGCAGAAGAACATACACACAAAAAAACAGTGATATACTCTTCTTCACACACACTGTCTTCACACACAAAGAGACAGTGATATACTCTATATACTCTTTGATAATACTCTCTGATTGTCTCTCTGATTGTAAACAACAGTGAACATACATACACACTTTAAACTCTCTGTTTTGGCCTTAAACCATTCCTGAAACTTCCTGTATCTTTGGTTATTTGTTTCTTCAAAGTTGTTGTCAGAATTTGGGTGTCACTGTTTGGTTTGCTGCTGTTTATCGTATTGACTTTACTTGGTCGTCACTGGTACTGCTTACTGCTGTCACTGCTGCCAAATAAGTCACTGATCCTCATATTTTGTTTTGAATTCCAGGTATATTCTTGTAACCACACTGGCCGAGAATAATTGCAAATTAACAAAAGAAGTTGATATAAAGAGGTTGAAGCAAAAAAAAATAGTTTATTTTTCTTATCTTTTGTTTAGTTTTGTTCTATGATTTAGCAATGAGGCTTTACTGTACCTTGTTATACAACTAGAATTGATTCGATTTAAGTTTTTTTTTTTTTTTGTAGAAAGTTTATAAACTGAAACTTGAAAGAACTCATATGTTAAGCCTCTAGCGTTATTTGATTCCTTTAAATGATGAAATACTTAGGATTGTTAAGTGATTTGTGCTTTTGGCATTTTTTAGTCATAGTTTGCTTGTAGTTTAAGATACAGTTATTTGTAAAAATAGACGTTAGAATTTTAACAAAAGGGATTTAAGGTTACCGTTAGGTATCCTATTGCGTTAGCGGTTTAGCCTAGCAAATAGAATAAATAAATAAATAAATAAATTAGAGCGCACTATATTATGGATAATCTTATGCCAAGTAATGAACCATGACGAAATACTCACACCCGGCATAGTCGATTAAATTTTTACTAATTTATATTTTTGTTTTAGGCAATCTTTTAAGCTATTATCTTGTATAAGGTCTTTAATCAGAAATAATTTTTAAGGGATATATTGTCAAATAAATTGATTCCTTGTTTTAGTATTACAACGACTTTAATCGGCATAGTTTCAAAGTAAGTAATTCAGATATATTTTTATTTGTCAAAAGTCCGAGTCTGTTGTAATTAGTTTTTTTTTTTTGTTTTCTTTGGGTCCGGTTTCAAATTAATAGAGCGGTTTGAAGTTTAATTAAAGCATATAATTTATAAACATTTTTTTTAAAATCAGATAATTTTAGCCATTTAGAATAATTGAAGCGACCGTGCTAGAACCACGGGATCTGGGGGTGCCTAACACCTTCCCTCGGGTCAACATAATTCCTTACTTAGAATTTCTGGTTCGCGGACTTCATTTAGAAAGTCGAAATTTCCTCGATTCGGGATTTAAATAAATCGGTGACTTGGGACACCATAATTTATTCCAAGTGGCGACTTTGAAATAAATAAAATAATCCCGTTTCGAATATTGTCACTTAAATTGGAAAAACTCCTTTGTACGTTTATCCTTCGGGGTAGGCGCGCCAAAAGGAGGTGTGACAAGTTTATCAAATTTATAAATCGATAACCGATATATGATAATATTCATAATCGAACTGAATCGATCAATTAATACCTACCCCTATTATAAGGTGTTCATATAATTTACCATACATAATCCATTCCTTTACGAATCCCAAGCATAACGAGAGCTTACCGTTTTTAATTTCTTGGAAATATTGTTGTTCCCTATTTCTTCAAAACATTGTCAAAGCAATGGCCTAAATCTTCGAAGAGCCCAAGACGGCCCACATATGGGAGGACATAAAGTAACAATATCCCTACATTTGTATGGTGAAAAATGTTGCCACCAGTGCTCAAAATCATCTAACCTCTAATTGAAATTCTCTTCATTACTGTCTCGTAATTACTTTCAAGATCTAATCAGTAACCACCACATGATCAGTCCAGTTATATAATGCATATAAATATAAACTCTTATTGCCCTAAAAAATATTCAAAACGCAACTACCCTCCCATCTCATTGCCTGGTTGTCTCATCACCTGCTTAGATTCTGCTCTACTCTTATTAACCACATTCTTGTCCATCAAAAAAGCCACATAAGTTTGTAATATAACAAAAGACAGGAATCTTTGGTATATTACAGACAGCACAGATAGATTTCTGCTGCGTTGTCCATTTGACTAGAAATCTTGTCTCACTCTTTTTTAAAATATTTCCAACCCTAACATGCAGGTGAGCTAGCTTTCTAATTTTCTTCGTCAGATTATCCAATTTGTCACGTTCACTTCAATCTTGGATGCAACCCATTATGCTCACTTTCTTCATTTATATATACACGTATATTTAACAGGTCTTTCAAAGGCTATTCAAAACTGCAAATCATGAGACTACTACTTCTAGTCCTTCTATAAGCAAGAAAGAAACTGCAAATAGTAAGTGAAAAACCCCTCCAAACCCTTCATTTTCTTCTATTTTTGTGAAATTCCTTATTGATTTAACTTTTATTCACACATAGTGAAATGAAATTTTTATATGACCGCAGTTTAACCTGCTATATATAGTGATTACTTGCTTTATATATATTGTTTCGACATTACGTGTAGTCAATCTTTTGAATGATCTGATAGTCGGTGTATAGAAGTTAAAACTCTTGCTCATTTTTTTTGGATTTTAGATCAGAAGGTGAAATCAAAAGACATTGTTTTGTTTGGGATCTGTCGGGGGAGAACTAGAAGAAGAGGTGATAACAGTGGATCAAGAAGCAAGACCTTCAATATATTCAAAGCATTATGCAGGAATAAGGACATTAGTCAGGAATATTTTTATAGCACAATTCATCTAAGGAGGGTAGAAAGTAATAGTAGAAGGCAACATTTTGAATATTGCATGAACATGAAAAACAAGAATCTTACTCGAGGATTAAGCATCTCTCACAAAGCTGCAGATTCAGTAGGACATACACAGGTTTTACCCATCACTGATTCTGCATCGTCGTCCTCATCATCGTCATCCTCAAGAAACGATAAGTCACGATGCTCTAACGGAGAAAAGAAAGACGAAAAAGCTAAAGGAGATAAAGCTAAGACCATCTCTAAGATGAAAGAGCTACTAAGATGGGCTGCTGCTGCCAAATCTGAGAAGGGCCGTCAATACATAGGCAGAAAGGTGAACATATATTTCCTTTTTATTTTTTAACAACTTTACCCTATGAAAATTTCTTCCATGACTCAACAAAACATTTATCCATACATAAATGAATTAAGATTTATATACACTGATTTATAAATGTCCTCATTTTCCAGGTATTCAACAACTTTCGTAATAGGGCAGCATTGAAAGCAGTACCAGATGATGATCAAATGAGTAATGAATCTCCCAAAATCAGCTTCAGATGGGAAGTTGAAAGTTGCTCTACAACTTCCTCTGCTTACTCTGCCATTTCAGTGCCGGCTTCCTTAACCAAGAGTGACCAGTCCTTCAATATCAATTTTCCTTCTGTAAAATCAACTCCTCTCCACATAGATCAAAGCCCTGTTGCTGCTGCTGGAAAATTGAACTGGATCACCTCAGATTCTGAATGTAAGGTTCCTTAACCCTTATAGCTTTTAATTAGACTTAAGTTATTGTATATGCAGAGAATCTTAAGGGTTTGAAATAAAATACACTCAGATATTTCTATAAAAGCATCACTATATAACAATACTTTTCTGTAAAAGCCATGCTTTCATCGGAACTAATTTTTATAGTATATTATAATATATACAGTGACGGAGCCAGGATTTATAAAATGTAGTGTCAAAATCAAAAAAAAATTAGGCTACAATCAGGAATAAAACTTGCAACCTTCAGTAACTTTTGACACCCCTTAACCGTCACACTAGGAATTTGTATTGTGTCAAGGGTTGTCAACTCCTTGTGTATGTTCAATTTTTTAAAAAGAAATATCTATCTACACAGTGTTATTTTCTCGCAAATGGGTGTCGGTTGACACCCCCAGACAAGGGTAGCTCCGCCCCTGAATATATGTTATCTATAACAACAATTTGTTATAACATCCGAAAATATTATGACCAAACAAGACTATTATACAGAGGTTTGATTGTATATGACCCATTTCAATATACACACATATATATACAGAACTTTTGCCGAAGTTAATGGGGCCCGGTGACCCCTCTACTCCAAACATAGATCTGCATCTGTGTATATGCATGTATACTGACAATGCATGGACTTTTTGCATTATTACTGTAATATAGTTAAACCTTTTTATAACAATTTCGTTATGCTCCGAATATTTTTGGATGTTATAGCGAATTGATGTTATAGAGAACATATATTATAACATAACATGAATATTGGTTCCTATAAAAGTTGTTATATAGAGATGATGTTATAGAGGGGTCTGACCGTAATAGATGAGTTCTCATTTTTACCGATTATTTTGTAGCACGGAGATTTACCTTAATTACTGTGTAATACTTTCTATGTTGTTAAATTTGTCTTTTTTATTATTTGTGCTTCCATAAATCCATCAATCTGATTCATGACACCTGTTTCTTTTTCTAACAGTTGTGGTGCTAGAGCTATGAAGACTATAAGAACCAAAGGAGGCATATCATCACTAAGTGCTCGTTTATGGCGTAATTGATGAGTAGAGATTTGATCCTATAAGATGTAATGACTACGAATTTTGGAGGGCGGATTAATGTAACATTAAATCAATGATGTGAAGTTTAGTTTTTCTATTGATCTTCTAACCAATGTTCCACTCTTTACTATTCCAATTCCAATTTATAAAGAAATGGAAATATGATACATTAGAAACGTCAATTTGAAGAGGAATTACTAACTAAATACTTTAGAAGTACAATTAAATTGTCGTTAGATAGTTAAACCATCGCGTATATGCAGTCATCATGAAAGATTTGAGAAAAATCCAGCACCAATAGTCTGCATCTCGTTTCTAAGATAGCGTAAAGTATAAGTTTTTTTTTCTTTTTCTTTTTTTGTTGCAAAAATTGAGTTAAGAATATGCCAAAAAGTTCATACGAAAACCGTTCCCCAAAGTGCGGCGCCGATGCCTATTCCTAAAAAGTTTGGCATGCCCGATATACCCAAATATAATGGTACAATCAACCCTAATGAACATATTACTTCATATACTTACGGGATCAACGGAAATGATTTGAATGATGCCGAGAATGAATCGGTCTTGTTGAAAAAATTTGGAGAAACATTGTCGAAAGGAGTCATGATTTGGTACCACAACTTACCTCCTAACTCTATTGACTCATTTTCTATGTTAGCAAATACCTTCGTGAAAGCACGTATTGGTTCCATAAAGGTGGCCACGAGGAAATCAGACGTCTTCAAGATAAAATAAAGGGACGACAAGATGTTGATGGAGTTCGTGTCCAGGTTTCAGATGGAAAGAATGGAATTAATTACCCCGGTATCCGATGACTGGGCAGTATAGGCCTTTATGCAAGGTTTGAAAGAATGGAGCTCGATTGTCTCTCGACAATTGAAGTAGAACTTGATCGAGTATCCAGCTGTAACGTGGTCAGACGTGCACAACCGATACCAATAAAAAATCAAGGTCGAGGACGATCAATTAGGATCCCCGTTGGGTGTAGTTTATCCTATCAGGTTTGTGGCCAAGTTCCAAACAAATAAAAATAGGGAATCGAGATCAAACAGGGAATGCTATAAACCGTATGTTGATCGAAGGAACCACGATTCAGGTCAAAACTGTAATACCCTATAAATTTGGCTTAGGTATGAATGAGTTAAAGGAGTCGTAAGGTTATATTTTAGACATGTGAAGTCCCATCGGGATGATTATGAGTAAAATAGTTATTTTCAAATCAAGATGGAAAGTGAGGTGCATAAGATTTGATAACATCGACTAAGAATACAGAACGTTTATCTTCCAGAAGGGTTTAGTGAAAATGTGTAAGGAATTGGGGAAAACTCAAAGCATGAAAGTTGTAGGCCTTTCAAATATTTTTCCAACGATATATTATGGAGCCCGCGATATCTATACGAAAAGTTATGTGCATTTTACAGAATAATATGCGATATGCGCGCCCTGTAGAGCGCCCCTAGCACGGTCGCGCTTCTTTTGAGGTAGTGTTACTGGCATTTTGCGTGGTCAAGTCTTCAGGTGCGTAGGCGTGCTCGTGGGGGGTCGTTTTAAAGCCATATTTCATCCCCTACAGCCCCAAAACATAAAAACTTGCTCTAGAAAGGGAAACTCTCAAAACATAACTCCTTAAGGGTCCTTCCACCACCCAAGGTAAGTTCTAAGGGTGATTCTAAGCTAATTTTAATTTTTCAACATCTTATTAACATGGGTAAATGCTCCATATTATAACATAATATTTACATTCTAAGCTAATCTTGTACTTAGTGCATACAACTTAAATAAAATAATCAGATATACATGAAAAGGCAGAAAACAGTTTGATTAATGCCTTATAGAGAAAAGGATGAAAGGTCAAACAATTCAAAATCTTTATGCTGCTTCATTTCTCAAAGTTTTAATCAATATGAAAAGAATAAACTATTGACTTTCCTAGCAATAAAGACTAAATCTTGAACTAAAGTAGTTAAAGAGGACTGCCAACCAAATCAGGCTAAAACTTGAAGCAACAAATCAAATTACCATTTAATGCAATACAGCAAAAACAGCAACGACCCAGTAAAGTTCCACTAAGTGGGATCTCGGGAGGGTAGTATGTACGCAGACCTTACCCCTATTCCGATAGGGCAGAGAGGTTATTTCCGATAGACTCTCGGTAATATCATGATATGGATCATTAACTTTTAATCAAAACCCCGTGAGATTGTTAAAGAACAATCATATGGGGGGTGGGGCACCAAAGCAGCCGGGTACAAGCCATAAAAGAAGGTTACATATCTAATAATTTGAGAGTATGGATCCTACTGTGTCGCGAATAGGGAGCACATTTTTAAACAAGAAGTTATTAAAGGGAGATTAAACACACAGGTAGCCAGCTTACTTGACATTCAGTATAGCATATAAATCTCTCCAGCCTTCTGAAACAAACTTTTTTAACATAACAAGCAGATGTTAAAGTGAGTGGTAACATGGATGCCACTCAAGGTCTCATATTTTGTGCAAACAGAGGATGCAATTGAAGAATCTAGGGCTAAGACACCGCCAAGAGAAGGAAGAACGTTTTAACAAAAACAAACCAACATATTTTACTTTGGAGATCAAGAAAATTTTGAGCCTGGAAAATGTCAAGCTTACAATAGCTATATGAAAATTGCCTATTGACATATTTCATGTGCAGTAGTGTATAACAAATTTTCATGGGAAAAGTGATATAAGTTGTAACCACGAAAGAGCCAATATTCACCAGAAGACAGTAAGTATATAAAGATGGAGGGGTGAAGTCCCTGTCAAGGGTAAATTTCATAAATGGTCATATAATTATGACATTTTTCACTAAAATCATATAACTTTATTTTCTCACACAAAAATCATATAACTATGATTATTTTTCACAAAAGTCATATAACTTTGTTTTCTCACACAAAAATCATCTAACTATGATGTTTTTCACAAAAGTCATATAACTTTGTTTTTTTTACACAAACATCATAAAACTTTCACTAACTCACATAAAAATCATAGTGGTCAGAAAAAATAAAATTTTCGGTACTATTTTCTTATTTTTTATTTTTTTATTTTGAGTCAAATTAATAATTAGCCAACTAAAATAGGAGAAATATGAGTATATTTTTACCCTCCCATAAATGATACCCGATAATATATATGTATATATATATATATATATATATATATATATATATATATATATATATATATATATATATATATATATATATTATTTATGTGTGTGTGCGCATTATATACATATTACATACTCATTCTATATATATATTTTTGGCTATCGAATGATATTAGTTTCGACCGGTAGGTTAATTTAATATTTTTTCTTAAAATAGGAATGACCCAACCCATCCTGACCCAATAATCATATACGCAAGTCAATATAATACGAAAAGTGAATTCTTCCTCTATAAAATGTATAATTAGAGAGCACATGAAATAAAAATGCTATCAATTTGAATAAAAGTCTTAAAAATAAAATATAGTATTAAGTATTATGTTTTGAAGGATTTACTATTCACTTTATATGTGTATTGGGTCGGGTAGGTCATGTAGGGATGGGTTATTCATATTTTAATTGGATTATTATTTATCAGACAAAAAATAAAAAATAAACTCACAAAATAAGAAAATACTATTGAAAATTATATTTTCCGATCACTATGATTTTTTGTGAGTTAGTAAAAGTGTTATGATTTTGGTGTGGGAAAATAAAATTATATGAATTTTGTGAAAAATAATCATAGTTATATGATTTTTGTGTGAGAAAATAAAGTTATATGACTTTAGTGAAAAATAATCATAGTTATATGATTTTTGTATGAGAAATCAAAGTTATATGACTTTTGTGAAAAATAATCATAGTTATATGATTTTTGTGTGAGAAAATAAAATTATATGACTTTAGTGAAAAAATATCAAAGTTATATGACTATTTGTGAAATTTACCCTCCCTATCAAACACAAGCTTCATAGGCATATGGTTTTACTAAAAATAATCAAGTTAAAGCCAATTGGACATCAGTAATATTGTTATCATCGCTTCTATCTAATACTCGATAGTCGATTCCATATATGTAGTTCAAGAAAATGGGAAAAGACAATCACAGAAATTGGTATTTTCATAATTTAGTGTTGCAAGCAATCGGGTAAAGCAATTGAAAATAGAGTCTTTATTACCGTTCTTCTCCGATCAGCAGCAACAGGTCTTCTGACCATTCTTTTTCGATCAGCAGCAGCAGGTTGCAATAGGGGAGAAACTCTTTGAATTAGAACTAATAAGAGAAGCCCTAGCAAGAATACTAGAGAGTGGGCTAAAAACCGGGAAATGTAATTAAAAGGCTTTTCGTTTCCCGCGTATGATTTTGGGAAAAAATTGAAAAGCTTTAGGCCACAATCCGGGCATCTCGTTCTCAATTTAATATGTATTGCCAACAAAAAAAAATTTATTGTTGCCAATTCTATTTATAATCTAATTTTATTATGTTAAAATTTTTATTTTTTTGCAACAATAAAAATTAGTTATTGCCATCTATTACAATTCGGCAACAATATTATAGTTGTTGCTAGAATGTTGTTGCCAATTTTAAAATTTAAAGTTTACTATGTAAATCATAGCATATGGCAACAAAATTAACATGTTTGTCAACAAGAAAATTTTGTTGCCAAAAAATCTATTCTATAGCAACAATTTTATCGAATTGTTGCTATTTATCAACTTTTACCAACAATATTTTAGTTGTTGCAAATACTATACTTTCTTGTAATGTAAGCCTAGTTCCTTGAATAGTTGTAGAACTTCTATTCTCTAGCTTCATAACTCGTTCACTACTTTCATTTTGAACGTTGTGGGCTTAGTGAGTATTCAATATAGACTAGGGTTTAATGCCCCTGAGTCTTAATATTGATTACTCGGTATGCCATAAACAGTTGAAGTTTTAATGTTCATAATTAGTTCAAGAATACATGTCTCAGTCTACTCCTATTCAGTATTCCACTAGTATGTAACTTAGTGTGATCCAGTATTTCAGTATCATGTAACTCTATATGATTCAGTATTTCACTATCATGTTTTGTAGTTTGATTCTCAGTTCCTGAATAATGAACACCTGTATTGGGCCTGAGGCCGTAGTTTATATGCTTACTTGGGCCTGAGGCCGTAGTTTATGCTTTATGCATTTTTGGGCCTGAGTCTGCAGTTATATATACGTATACTTAGGCCTGAGGCCGTAGCTTGTGCACATATATATTGGGCGCGAGACCGTAGCTTATTCAGATACATAGGTTGTTCATCATTCAGAAGAGGGAGTATTCATATTTTTACTTTCTTTGTTCAGTTCAATTATGAGTTATCAGTTCAATTATCAATTTAATTATCAGTTATCAATTATTATTTCAGTTATCAGTTATCAGTTCAATTATCATTTCAGTTATCAGTTATCATTTCAGTTATTAGTTATCAGATATCATTTCAGTTATTAGTTATCAGTTATTAGCTATCAATTACCGTTTTGGTTTCTATTTTAATATAGTTATCATTCCAGTATCAATTATCGATTCTCAATTATCAGCTCTGTTTTATTTCAGCGTTATAATTCTTTCTTTCAGTTGCTTTACATACAAGTGCAATTCAAATATACTAACGTCCCTTTTGCCTGAGGCCTGCATCTCACGATGTAGGTAATGATTTACAGGTTGACGATTCAGAACACTAGGATTCTCGTACCAACTATTTGGTGATCCCTAGTTCTTTCGGGGCATTATCATTACCTTACGGGCTTAAGTATTCTCAGACAGTTAGTATTTTCAGTGCTTCATTAAAGGCTTCATAGACTAGAGTAACAGCTAAGTAGCGTTGCAAGCTTTTCATATTAAACCAATTTGGCTATAAATATATTTTAGAATTGTATTAGTATTTTTGCACTTTGATTTATATCATCCAAACTTTTAGTATATCATCATGTGTTAATTTATCTTCCGTATTCAGTATGTTATGATATCACATGTTGATTCATCCAGCTAGTTGGTTCGCTCAGTCACATATAGTCAAGCACTGGGTGCCGTGTTACGTCCAGGCCTAGGTTTGGGGCGTGACAGAAACGCTCCTCGGAACGGTCGAAGAAACGATCGGGATTGAAGTTCTCGGGGACTCATGAGTAAAAACAGATTCAATAATCATACTGGTCCTGCAGAGGAATCTCGATTATCAGAGTACAACTTTGACGTAGATGCATCAGGATTGTGTCAGCTATTGGAAAGATCAAAGACACCAAGTGGCCCAGCCATATACAATATGATCCTTCTCAGAGGAACCTGAACCTAAGGTGCAAGTATCATGGAACACATTTTAATAGAACAGAAGATTGTAGGCAGCTAAGAGAGGAGGTGGCTCGGTTGTTAAACAAGGATCATCTTCGAGAATTTCTAAATGATCGAGGTAAGAATCACTTCATGGAAAAGGATGAAAGTAAAAATGAGTAGGAAGAACCATATCATGTAATCCACATGATCATTGACGGAGTTGATGTCCCTCAACGACCTGTGTTCAAACATATCAAAGTATCAATCACAAGAGAAAAATAGATTCAGAGCTATGTGTCCGAGGATGCCTTATCATTGAGACGAAGAAGCAGAAGGCATATCTCACCACACAACAACTCCCCGGTAATCTCTGTCCTTTTAAATAAAATTCAAATTAAACGTGTTTTGCTGGATCCAGGTAGCTCAATGAACATAATTAGACCGAGGGTCATAGAGCAACTCGGCCTACAAAATTAGATTGTACCTACATCTCTAGTCCTAAATGGATTCAACATGGAAAGAGAAACATCAAAAGGAGAAATTATCTTGCCAGTAAACATAGTCGGGACCAAAAAGGACACCAAATTCCATATTATCGAAGGTGACATGAGATATAACGCCCGCCTTGGGAGACCATGGATACATAACATGAGGGTAATGCCTTCAACTCTTCACCAGATGATGAAATTCCCAACAGAGGAAGGAATGAAAACAGTCTACGGAGAGCCACATATTGCGAAAGAGATGTTTGCAAATGAGGAAGTGGCACCGATATCAGAGCCCTTGACCTTAGAAAAATCAAGCACCAAAGGTAAGTAGGCTGCTAAATAAAAATCACAGCCCCCATCCTCGATGGAGTCGGAACAACAGGTAATCGAAGACGAAGAAGAGGATCTCCTTACTCCTTGAAAATTATCTACAATGTTCCATGGCATGACGACATAGTCAACTTCATCCCAGCCAACATTAGTAAGAAATCTATACTCAAGAATATATTCTGCAACATCATCATCGGGATTAATAACCGAATATGTTTTTCTGGCGGAGAACTTATGAACATTCCATAGATTTGTTCAATCTTTAACTTGAACAAGCAGCCGATTATTGTAAACCTAGTGTTTTTGTTGTTGGGGCCATATTTGCCTCTTTTTCTCTGGTAATACATAATTAATATCAATTTGCTGCAAAATAAAATAAAATCTACTATAAGCTACAATGTAACTACAATTATCAACAAAGCAGATACACTTTAAACTACAAATCCATAATTCAAATAATCTAACAAATAGCTACACTTTAGCTGCTATACACATCAACACATGGAATACATCTACTACCATAAGGTATCAAGAATATCGATATTCAAACTACAGTTAATATCCAAAAAGTCTATACCCAAGAATATATTCTTTAGATTATTTAGGTAATTTTTTTTTTTGGGAGATTTGATGTTCTTCATGGTTTAACTTCAACTAGACTAAAGATGGGAATGAATTTTGTAGAATTATAACTTCAATATTTGGTAAATTTAAATGGAGAATAATGAAGAACGTGGTAGCTTTTCTTCTGTAAAGAAGAAAGCAGACACTAAACGTGGGAAAGTGAAGTGTAAAGGTAAAACGGGGTGGTGGGGAGGGAGGTTACTGTGACGATCCGACCCGTCGCCTCAGGTATTACCACCCCGTTCTTCCCATATTGTGTTGACTTATGTTTCATTATCATTTTGGGTGCGTTAGAATTTAATTGGAGTAATTTTGGTAAGAAATGAGACAATTAGTCTCTTTTAAGAAGGCTTAAGTTGGAAAAGTCAATCGGACGTTGACTTATACGTTAGAGGGATCAAAATCGAATTCCAATAATTCGATTAGTTTTGGATGATGAAATGTGACTTAGGAGTGAAATCAGAATTTAATTTGGAGGTCCGGTGTAGAAATAGGTTTGAATTAGCGAAGGTTAAATTTTGGCAAATTCCGGCTGATAGGCGAGATTTTGATCCGGGAGTTGGAATGGAATTTTGACAGTTGCAGAAGCTTCGTTAGGTAATTTTGGATATGTCCGCAAATTTTCAGATCATTCGGACATCGTTTGGTCGGGTTTTTGAACGAATAAGAATTTTGAAAGTTATAGTTAAACTTAAGCTTGAATTTGCTGAAAACGGACGATTTTGATGTCAACGATAGTGATTTTATGATTCGAGAAAGTTGGAATGAGGTAATAGATCATGTCGGTATATTTGGTTGAGGTCTCGGGGGTCTCGGGGGTCTCGGGTGTGTTTCGGATGGCCAACGGGTCATTTTTGGAAGATTTTTGCCGTTTTGAGCATAAATGTAATGATCCAATGGTCTGTTTTAGTTCTAGAGATCCAAATTTGATTTTGAGTCTTCGAGAATTTAAATCATGAATTATAGGACTGATCTGGAAATTTTGGATTAATTTCATCAAGTCGCGATTGAGTTTTTGACGCGATCTGAGCAAATGAGCTCCGAATTCAGTTTTGTTTAAACCACTAGATCCGTATTAAAATTACAGAGCCATAGGAAAAAGAATTCGAGTTCGTATGATGGAGTTAGAGCCATTTTAGTAAAAAATGGTTGTGCTGCAATTTAGAGAAAAAGCTGCTGCAATGAACAGTGCTGTGAACAGTACCCCATGAATAGTGGATGTGTACAGTACCCATGTACAGTATATGTGAACATTACCGTGTACAGTACTGTGAACAATGCCCGGCGTTGGTGAACAGTACTTCGCGTAAACAGTGATTCCGAAAAATGGCAGTATATCCACGAGTTTGGTCATTTCTTCACCATTTTCAACCATTTTTTAGAGCTTTTGAACGGGATTGAAGGGGTTTCGACTGAAAATTGATGGAGGTAAGTTTTATGAGTAAAATACATATTTTTATACAAGAATCATCCATGGAATTCATGATTTAATGGCTAAAAATCAAGAAATTAGGGGTTGGAGAAAAAACTTTAAATTTGGGATTTGAGAGACCATTTGTGGTCTGATTTGGAAGTTCTTGGTATGTACGGACTCGTGGCGAGACGAGAATTTCAAAAATGTGAATTTCGAAATTTTTCGAGATGTGAGCCCGGGGCTCGGGTTTTGCCAATTTCGTAATTTTTGGTATTTTTCGAGTTCTTTCATTGGGTTATGTTCCATTAGCCTATTATGGTATATTTGTACTGATTTTGGCTAGTTTCGACGTGCGTGCAGGCCGTTTTGAAGAGCAAAGGCATCGCGGGAATGAGTTTTCGCTGGTTCGAGGTAGGTAATACTTGTAATTGATGTCCTGAGGGTTTGAAACCCCGGACTTGCACATCATAGCGCTGTATTGTGGTGACTTGCATGCCCTGTATGAGCGTGGGGTAGAGCATCGTTGGGGATTATGACTTGGTCCGTCCCGGTTATTCATTTTACCGCGTATTTGATAAAGAATTATTGATTGTTATCATAAATTGGGCTTATTGCCATACTTGGGCTTCCTGCCAAATTATTTTAAATTTTTTGTGAATTTCCATCACTATTATCTTTAATAATTGAAATATTATCTGAATTCAGTCCAATTGAATTATACTATTTTGTGAACTCAGGTATGTTTATACTCAACTCGAGATTTAAATGATATTTAAAATGTCAATGAGCTGAGCACTATTATTTTATTGAAGCCCAAGAGGCTTGTGATTATTTCTAGACTGATTGAGGCTGAGGGCCATCTATGAGGATATGTTGAGTGATGTGAGGAGGCTTTCAGGCCTCGAGTATTGTGTGAGGAGGCTTTCAGGCCTCAAGTATTATGTGATGAGGCTTTCAGGCCTCGTGTGTGATGTGTGAAGGCTCTAAGGCCTTATGATATAACGCTTGGGCTGTAGGAGCCCCTCCGGAGTCTGTACACACCCCAGTAAGCGCAGAGTACCCAGGTGAGTTGGGAGTGGGCCCGAGAGGTCGTTGTTTGTGTCTGGTGAGTTGGGAGTGAGCCCGAGGGGCTGATATTGCGTTCTGGTGAGTTGGGAGTGAGCCCGAAGGGCTGATGTGGTGTGCTGGTGAGTTGAGAGTGAGCCCGTGGGGCTGATACTATGCTGAGAGTTTGATATTGAGCCCGAAGGGCAAACTTTTGATCATTCCTTAATTGTTGAAATTGGTTATTTCCTCTATTTTAAAAAGAAGAATTATCTGATACCTTATGGTTTTTATGGTATAATTGATTTTATTGCTTGAGATAGCGTTATGTTTCAGATCAATTTATAAAAGGATTTTCATGGAACTACTGCTTCTCGTAAGAGTTGTATCGTACTTTATAGCATGATGTAGTGCTTTTACGTGATTTCTTGCCTCTCAGCATTATTTACTCTTATTACCACTGAGTTGGAAGTACTCACTTTACTCCCTGCACCTCGTGTGCAGATGCAGGTATTTGTTACCCGATATCAGGTATGAGCTGATTGGAGATTTGCTATTATAGCTGAGCCAGGTGACCGCCAGCGTCCACGACACCGGATTTTCTACCCTTTTTACTTTAAAAATTCCGTATTGTACACTACTGGTCTTGTAAAGGTATTTGGACTCCTTTAGATGCTCATGACTTGTGACACCTCGGTCGGGTTGTATTGGGATGATATTAATAGATTTAAATGTCAATATGTCGAAATTTCTATTTATTTATGTTCGATAGCTGTAATAAAAAGAATTTGGGGTTGTTGGCTGGGCTTGTCTTCTCGAGAGGAGCCATCACGACCAGGTATGAAAATGGCCCCATCCAAGAGGTGGTGGTAACCAGGCTTAGTTGGGGATTGGCACTCTTGCACACTTGCTTTGGCTTAGTGGTTTTTTCTATCCAAAGTATGTCTAAAGAAAATTGTGGGTTGTTTCATCTGTGGCTTAAGCGGTGATTGTGTTGTTTTTACAGCATCGTCGAATGTGGGAAAAGCTTTTGCTTTTAACGAAGCCAAGGTCAAATAGCCAATTTCTTGTTGCCATCTATTCGATTCACTGTGGTTGCGTTGTTGCTGTATTTATTAAAGAATAGGTCATTTTTTTCCTTGTCTTTGAGAGATTTGATATTTTGGTATTTCTTTCCCTCAAGGACTATACGTATTACGTAGGGGACCATCAATATGAAGATAGACTTGAGAAAATACCAAAACTTTTATTCCATTTTTGGTTAAGTTAACAACGTCGCGTAAGATGTCCAAGTTCATAACTCTAGCAAGGAGCCAAGGACAAATTGGTAAAAGAAATGGTAAAATAATGAGTCGAGAATTGTAGAACATATTATTGTGCTTTCAAAATAATCTACCTGGTGTCTCGTAGGTTAATTTAAGACGTACATATGGTTTTTTCAATTAATATTTATTCTTTATTTGACTCTGGTCTGGAATAGGTCTTTTCTTTGCTTTAAAAGAAATTTCTTTGACAAGATATTAACAGAGACAAATCCAAATTACTCCGGTTACACTTCTTAAGGAAACTTGTTTGGTTATTGTTGTATTTGGTGGGATGTCCTGAACTGGAATTAGTCTAGTAAACCATTTAAATATTGAGAAATGAACCAACTTGGCATTCATTAGAAAATAGGGGCTTTTACGTGTAGGAATTCCAAAACTGATTTGACACATGTAAAAAGATACTCCTTCCATTTTATGTGAATTTGTTTTACTCGGTGCGGAATCTAAGAAAAAACAAAAATTTTTGGAATTTATGGTTTTAAACAAATTCAAATAGGGCTCATAGTATTTATGTATTTATAAAAGCTTCTCATTATGGGTAAAAATATATGTTTAAGCTAAATTGTTACCAAATTTAAAAAAGGTTCATTCTTTTTTTAACGGACCAAAAAAAAATAAATTTACATTAACAGTACTTTCAACGGGCATAACAGGAAATGGAAAAGAAAAGTCTAGAAGGGTGTTTGGATTGATTTTTAAGATGATCAAAGCCAACACTTAGATCCTTTTTTTTTAGCTTTTTTTTAATGTTTGACAAAATAAAAATAAAAATGCTTAAAACAATTCAACAGTCATAAGTTGAGTAGTATATAATTCAACAACCCAGTATAATCCCACTTGTGTGATTTTTAGTTTAATTTAATTATAATAAGAGCTTAATTAGTATTCTTATAAAACTAATTTGATTTTCGTAATATAGTTTAGAGTTTTTGGGTTTTAATAAATTACGAATTAAAAAGAAAATAAAAGAAAAGAAAAAAATCAAATAAAAGAGAAGGAAATCGGATTGGGGCCATGTGTGAATTTAAAATTGAGCCCGAAACAAAAAGGCCCAATCCCAAGCCCCATTAATTCGTGACCCGTTCCCCCACACCCGAACCGGCCCCGTCACCTCCTCTTTTAATCTCAGCCGTTGGACTCTTATAATCCAACGGCTAAGATTAAACCTTAAATTTTAATACCCAAAACCTCAAGAACCCCATTACCCCTTCATTTGCCTAAACACCCCTCCCCTTTCTCTCAGCCGAAAATCCCTTCCCCCAAACCCTAGCCGCCGCCGACCATATTCACCGCCCAAAACCCGGCGGCCACCACCCCAAATCCAACCAAACTAACACCCTTTGACCACCATGATCCCCTCTAGTCGAATCCATCTTCATTTTATCTCAAATCATTCCCAATTTTCTCGAATATTAGTTTAAAGAACCGGACAAGAACCCTAAAAACCCAAGTGCTAAAATTCGTCCGATTGAGTAAAGATTCGGAGTCTAATAGACCTTAATCGGAGTATTTTCGGTTGAAAATACTTCGATTAAGTTCTTTTCGACTTCAAAAGTCCAAGTTCGAGTTGAAGACGGGTCCGGGGTCCGTTCAAGTTCGGATATTCATCTTGCGCGGTATTTCTCCTTTCTTATTTCATTTGTTAATCGTGTGAATTTCTATCTTTGTGTTTTTCTTTTATTCTTCTGTTTTCATCTCCAATAGACCCCTTTATTTGGTCGACCAACTTGTTTCTATTTGATTGTATGATGATACTTGTAATTGAGTGCGCGTATGCAATTCGATTATCAAAGTCGAACCATGTTCCTATATTAACTCGTGCTCTGCCGAGGCACTGTGGAGTCCGAAACACTGTTGAATCGAAATTTTATCCAGTCGACTGTGTGTTATCGATTCTAGGTGTTATAATCGATTAAACGAATATCGTCGAATAGTTATAAATGTTGTTTAGAGCAGTAGGACATTAGTGTTAATACCGATCAATTCCATGTTTGAACTTCTGTCGAATTGAAGTTGAATTGTAATGTTTCGAGTTAGGAATTCGAATTGGTTATAGCTGATTGGTATCGATGCTGGATTCTGAGTTAATGAGGATGTTTGGATATAGTGTTTGTTGATATAGGCTTGAATGGTACAATTGAAAGGGGTAAGGCATTAAGACTGCTGGTGGAACCTGCTGTACAGCAGAGTGCACCACCAGCTGTCTCCTGTTATTAATTCTAAAGCCCATACCTAGGCAGAACTTAGTGGCTGAAACAGAGGGAGCAATAGGACTGGCAGGGCATGGCTTGGCAGAGAAAAGAATGGGCAAGGGTTAGTTAATTGGGCAGGCCTTCAGGAGGGGTTGGGGTTTTTAGCTATAAATGTAGCATTAAGCTGAAACAGAAAGGAAAAAAAAAACACTGGAGAGTACCTGGAGAAAGAAAAACAGTAAGAGCTAGAGAGAAAAACCTGAGAGGAGGGCCGGCAGACATACACACAGCAAAGACATTTCGAAAACACATAGAGAAATATTGAAAAGCATATAGTCATTCACACATAGATCCTAGCCACTGCTCATTGAAGTCTTGGTGGCTGTTTGATTGCTGTTTGTGAGAAAGACCACTGGTTCCCTGCTTGTTTGTTGTGGTAGCTCTTGTGTTGCTGCTGGTATATTATTGGTCGTGTGTGGTTATTGTGTTGTGGCTGGACTATAGTTGTGGCTGTCTGTGTTGATTGTTGGTGTTGCTGGTCTCTTGATGTATGCTCCTGCTGTGTTGAGTGTATGCTGCTGCTGTGTTGATTGATTGTTGCTGCTGTGTTTGAGTGTTGCTGCTTGGTTCATTGGTAGCTGTTGTTCTTGTGCTGTTGTTGTAGCTGTTGTTCTTGTGTTGTTATTGTTGTCGCTGTGCTACTGTGGCTATAACTGCCACTGGATTGCTGAGTCTGCTTGGATTGTTATCTTGGCTTGAGTTTTGAATTGCTGCTGTTTGGTTTTGGCTGAGAGTCTACTGGTTTTCTTTACTAAGTGTCTACTGGTTGGTTGTTGCTGTGACACTTGTTGTTGTTGGCCTGCTGTTTACTTTGCATCATCAACTCCACTGATCTCTAGTCTCTTACTTGTTGATTTCCAGGTACACTACCCTTGTAACCTCAAGTGATTTGGCTATGAAATGAAGCTGTTCTGATATACTTACTCTACTGAACCTGCATTTTCTCATTAGATTTGTTGCTGGACTGTTTTTTTTTCTAACTATAGACTTTCGGATTGTTTCAGATATTAGTTGTTACATGTAATTGAAATATTTGGTAATGAATAATTGATTGTCAAATACATCCAGACTCATGTGTTTGAAAACTGAAATTGCACTAAAAATACAAGTTGTTTGGATTTCGTGTCCCTGAATGTCATCGAAATATTTGGTAATGGTCGGTTAATGGTAGAAGCTTTGTGCTATTGCCTAATTAGATAATAAATTCTGGTTGGTCAATGTTAGTGCTTATAGAATTAATTTAGTCTCGGCTTACGCCTTCGAAGTTGATTATGGGGTTACACTTAGGAATGAATTCACAAAGCTAATAATCCTATCTCGATTTCATATATAATACATTCAACACATGGTTTCATTTAGTGTAGATAAACTGCAAAAGCCGAGAGCCATGATATGTTACAGCAATTTGTGTTAAAAAGGTAGAAGCGGAAAATGTCATTAATACTTAGGCACATTCACTTTCAGCAAAGAATTCGTTGATTACTAATTAGGATTCGTAATCGTCTACTCACTCAACTGAATGACATAATTAGATTAAAGGAGTCGGGGGTGCATTTCATGTGACCCGACCCCAATTTCGGGCAAGAGTAAATAAAGCGTGTCAGGAACCACAGGCGCATTTCATGTGGTGTGGTTCGTAGCAAGTTTTAAATAATTTGGAATCAACTCCTAAGTAAAATACAGTGGGATGTAGTTCGCTTTAGATTTGAACTAGAGGCGCGCCTCGCCCAATAGTCACACAAATCGCAAGGCCTTCATAAATGTACATATAAAATACTTAGATTTTGAGATGTGTCGTTTCTTAGCGAATATCACGTCCTTCTCAACAGTGTAAATAAGTAATCGATCCGGGCGCGTATTTTAGTTCTACCTTCTTAAATACGGGTGTGCATTTCATGCGACCCAAATCCAAACCCCGAAATGTTGAATAAGAATATGTCGAGGATCCGGGTGCATTTCATGTGACGTGATTCGGAAGCATATTTTTAAGCAACTTTCTCTTTCGTAAATCATAATCAATAATAAATGCGGTAAAGGGATATTAATTTGCACTAAGTACATAACTGTAAAAAGCAGATAGATAAGCCAAACACGACAGTTGAGCGACCGTGCTAGAACCACGGAATTCGGGAATGCCTAATACCTTCTCCCGGGTTAATAGAATTCCTTATCCGGATTTCTGGTTCGCGGACCGTTAAATAGAGTCATTCTTTTCCTCGATTCGGGATTTAACCGGTGACTTGGGACACCATAAATCTCCCAAGTGGCGACTCTGAAATAATTAAATAAATCCCATCTCGATTGTCCTTTAATTGGAAAAACTCTTTGCATCCTCGCGGGTGCGTAAAAAGAGGTGTGACAGCTCTGGCGACTCTGCTGGGGATGATTTTAGAATTCGAGCTCGGAATAATTGTCGTATTTGGCTTATCTATTATCTGATTTTATTGCATGTTTGTATTAATGGCTAAATATTGTTTTTACTGCTTTGATATTTTGTGAACTGTACATATAAATTGTGCCGGAACCAATCTCCTCTCTGAGTCTTCTAAATCATGAAGAAGGGTGCACTTCGTGTGACTTCTTTTCTGTATAGTGTCTAATTCCCATTTTAGAACGAGGTTTGGATAAGTTGCAAAACCGGTGAAGCTTCTGTATTCCCGGGTTGCTGCCTCCTCCTCGGCTCGAGTTGTCCGCTCGGGTAAGCCAGGTCTAGAACAATAAACCCAGGTTTTGAACCTAGAATAACAAAGCTTCATGCCGGATCCCTAGTAGGAACGTTTATTCGCATCATGTTGCATTTGACTTAGGGGACTCAACACAGGGGTTGGGTCCGTCTAGGACAGGTGACCTGAAATGAACAGACTATCCTGCTGCATCCTGTTTGTCTTGCGCATTTATCTGTTATAGACTTGCAGGCTAACCGTTTTTTTTATTGAGGAAAATGAAAAAATAGTCTCAAAATAGTTTGTTTTTTTTACTTACTTAAAAAGGAAAAAAAACGTTTGTTGTAAAATAAAAAATATGTGATTTCAAAATAGTTTGTTTTTTTTTACTAAAAAAAAAAAAAAAAAAAATAAAAAAATTTTGTTTTAAAATTAAAAAAGAAAATGTGTGAAAAAATAATAAATAGTTTGTTTCCTTTAAAGATGTAGTTTGTATGACCGAACTACGCAGGTTTGATTCTCGCCATTAGGAGGGATACGTAGGCAACCCTCATCGGGTCCAACCACCCCCTTTCAAAAAATCAAAAAAAATGTATGTGTTTGTGTCAATAAAATCAAAGTGATGCCGTTTTTGAAAATAGCCGAATGTTCCAAAAGGACGCCGGAAGGCTGTTTTTGCAAAAATGGCCACTTTGAGACTTTTCTTTTTTTCTTTTTGACCTTGAAATATTCCTTGTGGAAATGTTGCAAGGCCATAGCCGCAAAATCAAGTTCGGCTTCACACCCCGTTTGCAAAAATAACCAAAAAATGTCAAATTTTTGATTTTGTTATAAATAAGTCGGGTGATGCTATTCTTGCTTAAAATAAGCCGAACGTCCCTCAAAAGACGCCGGAAAGCTGTTTTTGCAAGAATAGCCACTTTGGATTTTTTTTAAATAATTTTGGACACAGCCTTGAAATATTCCCTCGCGGAAATGTCGAAAGGCTGTATCCGCAAAAAATTAAGTTTGAGTCATCGCTCAACTTTTCAAAAAATAACCACTTTATCAAACAAGCCATTACATGGCCGATGTTTGCTGAAATAGCCGCATTCTTGCATTTTTACTTCCTCAGTCTTGTGTTGGCCTGTGTCGGTGCTGAACGATGCCCCATAGGCCCCGGGATAAAATTTTGAATTTGCATCTTCTTAAATAAAATTTTGCAAAAAGAGCCACTTTGTCTAAATAAGCCATTACATGGCCAATTTATGAAAAATAGTCTTGTGTCGGTTTATGGTGATGCTGAACGATGCCCCATGAGCCACAAAATAAAAAAAAAAAAAAAATTTAAGTTTATCTTTCTTAAATAAATTTTGCAAAAAATAGTCATTTTGTCAAATAAGTCATTATGTGGCCAATTTTGTAGAAATAGTCATAATTGACACCAAAAATATTCTTATTCTTGTAGAAATTTCCTACACAAGTTTGTAGTTGGAGTCGGCTTCTATAATTTTCCTTCAAAAAAAAAAAATCAAAAAATCAAATAAACATCTCTTTATTTCTTGCATTAATTTGCAAGAACTACGCTCGGTCCGATTCATGCGGGGTCATGATACGTAGGCAATCCACATAGGATTCGACCATATCCATAACCAAAAAAAAAATGAAAAAACTACAAAAAAAAAGAAAGAATGAAAAACCACAAAAAAAGGAAAAAGAAAAGAAAATAGCACAAAATAAAAAAAAAATGATCAATAAGCGGGATACCTTAATGCTGACATGCTGGCTTTGTTTTGTTGTGTCCATTTTCTGAAAGGTGGTTGGTTGTGGTTCCAAAATAACTCTTCCCTATAATACAAGGTCAGAGGACAATGGCAGAGAATCTCAAGACTGAGTGGGTTGACACCGATACCCGACAACAACTGGTTGAACGGAACCACAGGTTAGTAGAAGAAGTCAAGATATTGAGACAACACGTGGCTGATATGTATCGGGCGTGGATGGATGGAAAAGCACCACCTCCGCCACCACCTAGCTTCCTAGACTCTGTCCTTACCCATACACTGAACCCGATGGCAGATGATCCCTCACACTCTCCATATATACCCACCTATCATAGCTTTTCCAGCCACTCGAGTAGCTCAATTACTCGTCCCCAGCTATATTTTCACAACGCTACTCCCGGCCCCAACACCACTACTCTCCCCGGGACACCCAAAATCGTATTTCACCTTCCAGGTACCCAGCTCCACAAAAAGCCTACCAACCCCCACGAACATACTGGAAACCCCCTAGGTCAGGTTTCAGGCCAAATAAGGCGTTTAGGGAGGAGAGGTTGCTGAAGCGAGAAAAGGCGCTCACCCCTATCGGAGAATCCTATGCAAGTCTGTTTGAAAAGTTAAAACATGTCGGCTTGATTACGCCACTCCCCGGATACACTCCCGATCCACGTGCAAGAAGCTTCGATCCTACTGCACGATGTGCATACCATTCCAATGTCAGAGGGCACGATATCGAGAGTTGCCGTACCTTGAAAAAGGAAATAGAAAGAATGATTCAAAAAGGGTGGTTGATTGTGGTCAATGATGATGACATAGGGCACACAAATCCTCTGGGGGGTGTATTGACTGGAGCTAAAAATGTTGAAGCAGATGGCAGCCTTGGCAATATTGATGCAGAACTTAGTGGCTAAAATGTTGTGCTTGGTAATTGGGAAGATACTCCATCTTTTGGTCAGCTAGATGGAGCTTTGGTGGTTCGTTTTGTCATCATTTTTGTTGTCCGAGTTATTTTCAGGGTTTTCTTGTGGTCAAACCCTTTTGTCCTAGCAGTTTGCTTGGGTCTTGCCCAGTTTTGTTTCAGGGCTGTACTCTAGTTTGCTTTGCTTGTTTTGTCATTGAACCATTTCGTCATTAGTTTAATGAAGCTTTCGGCCTTTTGTTACTTCCGGTCATTTTATTTGTTTAGTTCTTTTACCCTTTAGATTTGTCTTGTGCTCAAACTCCGAATCTAGTGACACGACATGCGCACACATAATTATGGCTTAATTCTAAAAGTTAATCATTAAGCAATTGGAAGATGATCGGGTCATCTAAAGGAAACAAAAACAATTTGAGACTATTTGGATCCCGAGTCATCTGAAACCGGGGCAAGTAAAAAGAAACAGTCAAAGGCAAGCTGGCCAAAATTGACATGGGGTCGTTCATGATGAGAGTATTGCCCAAGAGTGCTTTAAAGATATGATGAATATTAATTGTGTTGTTTACGCTTGGCATGTTTTGAAGATTGGAATGACGAAGGCATTTTGTTCTGCTATCCAAACACTTTATCCATCGTCAACCCTTTGAGCCTGAATTTAAATTCTTTCATACCCCTCCTTCGGAATTAGTTGCAAAGACTAGAAACACAAGTTTGAAAGGCAAAAGAAGAAAGGGATAAAGAAAAAGTAAAGAAAAAGAAAACAAAAAAAAAGATAAAGAAAAGAAAAAGAAAATGTATGAAAAAAGAAATTTGGAAAAGAGGAATGGGGAACTACGTTTGACCTGATTCCTCAAAGAGGATACGTAGGCGCTTCACAGCTCGGTCATAGTGTAAATAAAAACTAAAAATCCCCAAGTAAAAAATTAAAAACTGGGGCAAAGAAAAATTGTGTTTATTGTAAATAAATTTAGGTCCGAAGGTTGTAAATTTTGATCCCAAAATTGATTTTGTTTTGATCTTTCAATACCCTTTCTTTCTAACCCTGTCCAAATCCCACATTACGGTCCAGAAAGACCCTCTGATCAGTCTTCAAAAGATGCCGCGTCAGGCGAGGGATAGAGTCCTGTCATAATATAACACGCTGATTCTCAGCAGAAAGGAAATACGAGAGAGTCTTGGTCGTGACACCCCAATCCCCAGCTAAAAGTGATACAAATGAGAGAGTCTTACCGGTGAAAACCTTCACAGGCACCATAAGGCGACGAAAGCTGAGAGAAAATCAAAATGAGAGAGGCTTGAAAGTGAAAACCCTTCGGGCACTACAAGTCGAATAAAGGTGATAATCAGATGGAAATCACGAGACGGAAATCGTGAAAGGCAATTAACGACGGAGGATAGGCCATATGTGCATGTCATGACCAGTAGAGTTGGTATCCGCGTTTGATAAGTTTTATAGTTGTTTCTGGTTAGAGAGTTAGTCCTCCCTTGTCTTCTATTTGTTGTTTCTTTTTATCTTTCTCCTTTTGTCAAAATTCTCCATCAAAGTCGGTCTAGTCAAAACATAGTGAGAAATGACTTCAAAACTTGCCACCAACTTTCCAATTATTATGCAAAGCAAGGAAATGCCATTGACGGCAGAGAAGTAGGGTGCGAAGAAGATTATTAAACCGGGGCAGAAAATTTTCTTTTCAGTTTGAAAATTTTCTGGAAGTCAATACCCACTTGGGGAAGAAGGAAAGTCTTAAGGGAAATGGTCTTCGAACCAATGTCATCCTCAACAACCTTCAAGAGGAGTGAAACACCAATTTTGAGGAAAATGAAAATCCACCGGCAGTGTTATCTTCAGCAAGTTCCGAGGTGGTCGGACAACACAGAGTGGTAAAGGAAGAAAGGAAATCTCATCTTCAACAAAATAACCCCCAGCAAGTTGAGAAGCACAGAACGGGGAAGGGATAAATGGAAAAACCCATCCCCAGCAGGAATATCATCTCCAGCAAATGAAATCATTCCCCAACAAGTTTTGGGAACCCCGAGCGAGGGAAAGGAGAAAAGGAAAAACCACCACACAGGAGCGGCACAACCGCTCACGATGTTTTGAACTAACAAATTTTCTTTGATTTGAAACAGGGAAAGAAAGTGCTATTGATAGCACAAAGTCATGCCACAAGGAAGAACACCAATACTGGGGCAGAAAATTTTCCGCCGTTGTTGAAAATTTTCTCGGAGAAACAAAAGGCAAGTCTTCAGTCTTTTACATTGCAGGTCTTGAAACCAGTAACCCGACATAAAGCAGAGGGTTACAACAAGAGATCCCAGCACAAATTCAAGCGCATGAGCCAAAGGAAATGAGGGGATGAAGGAAAATTTTCCCAGCATCATTATCCTCAGCAGGCAAGTAAACAGTTCTAAAGATATCCCCAGCAGTCAGGAGGGAAAGCAACACGATCCAGGAGGAAAGCAGTTCCGAAACAAGGTGATTTAGGAGAAATGATGGCTCAAGAGTCGATGCAGCAAGAATAAAATGATACAAGAAGAGAGGAATGGCGTTTAATTTCCAGAGTTGATGATTGAAGTCAGGAGCCCGCCTGAAGAGAGGAATGGCGATTTATTTTCAAAAGATGTTGTTGAAGTCAGGAGCCCGCCTGAAGAGAGGAATGGCGTTTTATTTTCAAAAGATGTTGTTGAAGTCAGGAGCCCGCCTGAAGAGAGGAATGGCGTTTATTTTCAAAAGATGTTGTTGAAGTCGGGAGCCCGCCCGAAGAGAGGAATGGCGATTTATTTTCAAAAGTTGATGATTGAAGTCAGGAGCCCGCCTGAAGAGAGGAATGGCGTTTATTTTCAAAAGATGTTGTTAAAGTCAGAAGCCCGCCAGAAAAGAGGAATGGCGTTTAATTTTCAGAGTTGATGATTGAAGTCAGGAGCCCGCCTGAAGAGAGGAATGGCGTTTAATTTTCAGAATTGATGATTGAAGTCGGGAGCCCGCCTGAAGAGAGGAATGGCGATTTATTTTCAAAGATGTTGTTGAAGTCAGGAGCCCGCCTGAAGAGAGGAATGTCGTTTAATTTTCAGAATTGATGATTGAAGTCAGGAGCCCGCCTGAAGAGAGGAATGGCGATTTATTTTCAAAAGATGTTGTTGAAGTCAGAGGAGCCCGCCTGAAGAGAGGAATGACGATTTATTTTTCAAAAGATGTTGTTGAAGTCGGAGCCCGCCCGAAGAGAGGAATGGCGTTTAATTTTCGGAGTTGATGATTGAAGTCAGGAGCCCGCCTGAAGAGAGGAATGGCGATTTATTTTTCAAAAGATGTTGTTGAAGTCAGGAGCCCGCCCGAAGAGAGGAATGGCGATTTATTTTCAAAAGATGTTGTTGAAGTCGGGAGCCCGCCCGAAGAGAGGAATGGCGATTTATTTTCAAAAGATGTTGTTGAAGTCGGGAGCCCGCCTGAAGAGAGGAATGGCGGTTTATTTTCAAAAGATGTTGTTGAAGTCGGGAGCCCGCCCGAAGAGAGGAATGGCGATTTATTTTCAAAAGATGTTGTTGAAGTCGGGAGCCCGCCCGAAGAGAGGAATGGCGATTTATTTTCAAAAGATGTTGTTGAAGTCGGAGCCCGCCTGAAGAGAGGAATGGCGATTTATTTTTCAAAAGATGTTGTTGAAGTCGGGAGCCCGCCCGAAGAGAGGAATGGCGTTTAATTTTCGGAGTTGATGTTGAAGTCAGGAGCCCACCCGAAGAGAGGAATGGCGATTTATTTTCAAAAGATGTTGTTGAAGTCGGAGCCCGCCCGAAGAGAGGAATGGCGATTTATTTTCAAAAGATGTTGTTGAAGTCGGGAGCCCGCCCGAAGAGAGGAATGGCGATTTATTTTCAAAAGATGTTGTTGAAGTCGGGAGCCCGCCCGAAGAGAGGAATGGCGATTTATTTTCAAAAGTTGATGATTGAAGTCAGGAGCCCGCCTGAAGAGAGGAATGGCGTTTATTTTCAAAAAGCAGAACGGCATCTCAATTTCCAAGATTTGATAAGGATAGTGAAGAATCGGAAAGTTACAGAATGTAACGGAAATCCCCAGCATGAATCCAAGTTCAAAATCGGAAGGAAGGCAACAAGGATCAGAAAGATAGATTCAGACTTCGAAGGAGAATAGTTCGGAGATCATAAGGAATGGACCAACGGTCGGAGTTCGGCAATCAAGATAGGCCGAAATAACAATTGGCAGAAGAGAAGAGACATCAGAAGGAACAATCAAGCCAACAAAGAAAAAGCAAGGTGGCAAAAGCAGGTTGAAGATAGATAGGATCATGTGATCCGTAGGCTAGCCTAATTTCTTGTTTTATTTTAGCACGATGTAATGAGGAGATCGGTAAGCAGTGATAGCCGCAGCAACAACAGTAACAGCAAGATCACAGCAGTCACGGTAGTCCCAGCTACCAAAACTTCCCGAACTACATTGACCTGATTCCCTTTTAGCCAGGGATATGTAGGAGACCTTCTGAAGCAAAGGTTCGGTCAAACTTTTCCAAAATATGCTCCATACGGAGTGCTCAAACGGGCAAAAAATCGCACGTATCCGCTCACTTATCTTTGCACGAAAACTCTTCATGTTTCCGCGCAAAGAGGGGCAGCTGTGAGCACGTGATTTTTGCCCTACATGAGATTTACTCCCAAAAAATTCAAAATAAAATTTGTTTTGTATCGTTGTAATATCTGTGGATTTTTGTGTTAATTTTCTTATTATTTGTACCCTTTGTGTATGCATGTTTGATTGTTTAAATTAAGAAAAATACAAAAATATATTGCGTTTGCATTCTTAGGTTTTAATTTACGATTGAAAGTAATCAAGTTTATTTGACAAAAATAGAAAATCACAAAAAAATATGTATTTTTGTATTTTTAGCATTTAATGTCCCAATTGTGTGATTTTTAGTTTAATTTAATTATAATAAGAGCTTAATTAGTATTCTTATAAAACTAATTTGATTTTCGTAATATAGTTTAGAGTTTTTGGGTTTTAATAAATTAGGAATTAAAAAGAAAATAAAAGAAAAGAAAAAAATCAAATCGGATTGGGGCCATGTGTGAATTTAAAATTGAGCCCAAAACAAAAAGGCCCAATCCCAAGCCCCATTAATTCGTGACCCGTTCCCCCACACCCGAACCGGCCCCGTCACCTCCTCTTTTGATCTCAGCCGTTGGACTCTTATAATCCAACGGCTAAGATTAAACCTTAAATTTTAATACCCAAAACCCCAAGAACCCCATTACCCCTTCATTTGCCTAAACACCCCCCCCCCCTTTCTCTCAGCCGAAATCCCTTCCCCCAAACCCTAGCCGCCGCCGACCATATTCACCGCCCAAAACCCAGCGGCCACCACCCCAAATCCAACCAAACTAACACCCTTTGACCACCATGATCCCCTCTAGTCGAATCCATCTTCATTTTATCTCAAATCATTCCCAATTTTCTCGAATATTAGTTTAAAGAACCGGACAAGAACCCTAAAAACCCAAGTGCTAAAATTCGTCCGATTGAGTAAAGATTCGGAGTCTAATAGACCTTAATCGGAGTATTTTCGGTTGAAAATACTTCGATTAAGTTCTTTTCGACTTCAAAAGTCCAAGTTCGAGTTGAAGACGGGTCCGGGGTCCGTTCAAGTTCGGATATTCATCTTGCGCGGTATTTCTCCTTTCTTATTTCATTTGTTAATCGTGTGAATTTCTATCTTTGTGTTTTTCTTTTATTCTTCTGTTTTCATCTCCAATAGACCCCTTTATTTGGTCGACCAACTTGTTTCTATTTGATTGTATGATGATACTTGTAATTGAGTGCGCGTATTCAATTCGATTATCAAAGTCGAACCATGTTCCTATATTAACCTGTGCTTTGCCGAGGCACTGTGGAGTCCGAAATACTGTTGAATCGAAATTTTATCTAGTCGACTGTGTGTTATCGATTCTAGGTGTTATAATCGATTAAACGAATATCGTCGAATAGTTATAAATGTTGTTTAGAGCAGTAGGACATTAGTGTTAATACCGATCAATTCCATGTTTGAACTTCTGTCGAATTGAAGTTGAATTGTAATGTTTCGAGTTAGGAATTCGAATTGGTTATAGCTGATTGGTATCGATGCTGGATTCCGAGTTAATGAGGATGTTTGGATATAGTGTTTGTTGATATAGGCTTGAATGGTACAATTGAAAGGGGTAAGGCATTAAGACTGCTGGTGGAACCTGCTGTACAGCAGAGTGCACCACCAGCTGTCTCCTGTTATTAATTCTAAAGCCCATACTTAGACAATTCTTAGTGCTGAAATAGAGGGAGCAGTGGGACTGGCAGGGCATGGCTTGGCAGAGAAAAGAATGGGCAAGGGTTAGTTAATTGGGCAGGCCTTCAGGAGGGGTTGGGGTTGTTAGCTATAAGTGTAGCATTAAGCTGAAAACAGAAAGGAAAAAAAAACACTGGAGAGTACCTGGAGAAAGAAAAACAGTAAGAGCTAGAGAGAAAAACCTGAGAGGAGGGCCGGCAGACATACACACAGCAAAGACATTTCGAAAACACATAGAGAAATATTGAAAAGCATATAGTCATTCACACATAGATCCTAGCCACTGCTCATTGAAGTCTTGGTGGCTGTTTGATTGTTGTTTGTGAGAAAGACCACTGGTTCCCTGCTTGTTTGTTGTGGTAGCTCTTGTGTTGCTGCTGGTATATTATTGGTCGTGTGTGGTTATTGTGTTGTGGCTGGACTATAGTTGTGGCTGTCTGTGTTGATTGTTGGTGTTGCTGATCTCTTGCTGTATGCTCCTGCTGTGTTGAGTGTATGCTGCTGCTGTGTTGATTGATTGTTGCTGCTGTGTTTGAGTGTTGCTGTTTGGTTCATTGGTAGCTGTTGTTCTTGTGCTGTTGTTGTAGCTGTTGTTCTTGTGTTGTTATTGTTGTCGCTGTGCTACTGTGGCTATAACTGCCACTGGATTGCTGAGTCTGCTTGGATTGTTATCTTGGCTTGAGTTTTGAATTGCTGCTGTTTGGTTTTGGCTGAGAGTCTACTGGTTTTCTTTACTAAGTGTCTACTGGTTGGTTGTTGCTGTGACACTTGTTGCTGTTAGCCTGCTGTTTACTTTGCATCATCAACTCCACTGATCTCTAGTCTCTTACTTGTTGATTTCCAGGTACACTACCCTTGTAACCTCAAGTGATTTGGCTATGAAATGAAGCTGTTCTGATATACTTACTCTACTGAACCTGCATTTTCTCATTGGATTTGTTGCTGGACTGTTTTGTTGCTGGACTGTTTTTTTTTTTCTAACTATAGACTTTCGGATTGTTTCAGATATTAGTTGTTACATGTAATTGAAATATTTGGTAATGAATAATTGATTGTCAAATACATCCAGACTCATGTGTTTGAAAACTGAAATTGCACTAAAAATACAAGTTGTTTGGATTTCGTGTCCCTGAATGTCATCGAAATATTTGGTAATGGTCGGTTAATGGTAGAAGCTTTGTGCTATTGCCTAATTAGATAATAAATTCTGGTTGGTCAATGTTAGTGCTTATAGAATTAATTTAGTCTCGGCTTACGCCTTCGAAGTTGATTATGGGGTTACACTTAGGAATGAATTCACAAAGCTAATAATCCTATCTCGATTTCATATATAATACATTCAACACATGGTTTCATTTAGTGTAGATAAACTGCAAAAGCCGAGAGCCATGATATGTTACAGCAATTTGTGTTAAAAAGGTAGAAGCGGAAAATGTCATTAATACTTAGGCACATTCACTTTCAGCAAAGAATTCGTTGATTACTAATTAGGATTCGTAATCGTCTACTCACTCAACTGAATGACATAATTAGATTAAAGGAGTCGGGGGTGCATTTCATGTGACCCGACCCCAATTTCGGGCAAGAGTAAATAAAGCGTGTCAGGAACCACAAGCGCATTTCATGTGGTGTGGTTCGTAGCAAGTTTTAAATAATTTGGAATCAACTCCTAAGTAAAACACAGTGGGATGTAGTTCGCTTTAGATTTGAACTAGAGGCGCGCCTCGCCCAATAGTCACACAAATCGCAAGGCCTTCATAAATGTACATATAAAATACTTAGATTTTGAGATGTGTCGTTTCTTAGCGAATATCACGTCCTTCTCAACAGTGTAAATAAGTAATCGATCCGGGCGCGTATTTTAGTTCTACCTTCTTAAATACGGGTGTGCATTTCATGCGACCCAAATCCAAACCCCGAAATGTTGAATAAGAATATGTCGAGGATCCGGGTGCATTTCATGTGACGTGATTCGGAAGCATATTTTTTAAGCAACTTTCTCTTTCGTAAATCATAATCAATAATAAATGCGGTAAAGGGATATTAATTTGCACTAAGTACATAACTGTAAAAAGCAGATAGATAAGCCAAACACGACAGTTGAGCGACCGTGCTAGAACCACGGAATTCGGGAATGCCTAATACCTTCTCCCGGGTTAATAGAATTCCTTATCCGGATTTCTGGTTCGCGGACTGTTAAATAGAGTCATTCTTTTCCTCGATTCGGGATTTAACCGGTGACTTGGGACACCATAAATCTCCCAGGTGGCGACTCTGAAATAATTAAATAATTCCCGCCTCGATTGTCCTTTAATTGGAAAAACTCTTTGCATCCTTGCGGGTGCGTAAAAAAGCGGTGTGACAGCATTCACTAAAGGTTTGAATCTGATAAATTCCGATGCCTCTCGAAAATTAAAATAAAGTTTGCTCGAGTTCCAAGAAACAACATGGGCAGATGTGCACAACCGGTACGAGTCAAAGATAAAAATTGAAGATGATCATCTCGGCTTCCCGACATCAACCAAGGTTCAGGACTAAGAGAAGAATAAAGAGAAGTTAAAAGACGATTTTGACACAGATCGACATTCTTTAAGAGGTCGATTCTTGCCCTATAAAATGGCCAATGGACGCGGTAGAGGTTTCTGGTCGGCGGATAGATTCTCAACCAAAAGGAGAGTTGATCGCAATCGAAATAATAGAACAGTCAGGACAAGGAGTGGAGTTCTCGGGACTCCTCTTACCACAAACTTTCCGAATACAACTTCAACGTTGACATAATGGAGCTAGTATCACCTATGAGGAACCTTAAGGAAGCATGGTTCCCGAAGCTTATGAGATCAAATCTCAGTTAGAGGGATCCTAATTTGTGGTGCGAATAACATAGGACCAACGGTCAACGGACTAGGGACTGCTGGCATTTTCGCGAGAAGGTAGCGATGTTGCTGAAAAATGGTCATCTTAGAGAATTTTTAAGTGATCGTACTAAAAACAATTACAGCCCAAATCGTTATAACATGGAACATTCAGAAGAAGGAGAAGATCCTCCACATTCGACGATCAACATGATTTTCAGGAGAAACGAGATTAATGGCGTGACATTTTCGGCAGCAAAAAAGTTGAAGGTATCGGTAACCCATAGTAAGAAACTATAGGAAGTCATTGAGGACGACATTACTTTCACGAAGGAAGATGCAGATGGACTGCTACTTTGGCACAACGACGTCTTAGTAATCTCTTTAAATGTCTTAGATTTTAAATTAAATTTGTTTTGGTGGACTCAGGAAGTTCGACCAATATTATCCAGTGGAGAGTGGTGGAACAAGTCAAGCTGACCAGAAGTATCATTCTGGCTACAAAACTCCTCGCCGGGTTTAATCTGATAAGTGTGACGACCCGGGGAGAGATCCTGCTACCTATTAATGCCGAAGGACTGATGAAGACAACCTTTTTTCGAGGTAGTTGATGGCCATATGGGTTACAATATTATCCTGGGAAGACCATAGTTGCACGAGATGAAGGTTGTAACGTCTACATATCATCAATTGCTAAAGTTCTGTATGCACTATTATAAATAGAGAACTCAACAACCATTGTAAGGACATGGATTTTCTAACAATCTAATACTATAATTTGTTCAAAAGCTCAATAATATTTATCTTTTTGCTTATTAATATTGTTACTACTGCCTCCGAAAGCTCTACTCTCAGAATCAAGATTGCTACTGCCTTATCTTGATTTCAACGCCAAGTATTACTCCCTCCGGCCCATAATAAATGTCTCTTTTACTTTTAGCACGCACATTAAGAAAATACTAAATCCTATACAAAATTACCTAGTATGACTAAACTACCCTTATTAAATATTGGGCACATGATTATAGTGGCATTTATTGTTCTTCTGCACACAAGGGTAAAAGAGTAAAAACAAATTGAATTTTTTTTCGATTACCTGACTAGACACGTATTTTGGACCAAAATCAAAAAGTAAAAGAGACACTTATTATGGACCGGAGGAAATATATTTTTGTCTAATTTATTTATCATTTTGGAATTAAATCGATTCACTTATCTATAAACCATATATAAATTCAATTGTACCGTTTACAAGTAAACAAATTTGAAAAGTATTTTTTCATATTATAAGTGTAATTTAACCCATTCTATTATGTTATAATTTATTTTATTTTGATGCTATTAATTTAGCAATTATATTATATTTTTAGATTATTTTTGAAATATTATTTGTGCACAGAAGGTAGAACTCTTGCCACCACCCAATGAAAGGGTGGAAGAGAGGATAAATTAATTGGGGGGAGGGGGGGAGAGAAGATAAAAGAAATGTGGAAGCAGGTGGGACATATCTTACGTGGACATATATCTTAATACTACACCTAGTAGAGAAAATTATTACTTACTTGGCTAACTAATAGAGACGGATATTCGGCCAGGTTCAACCTTTAGCTTTAGTTCCCTCCAATGATGCATTACTAGTTGCTGTTTCGCTATTATATTCATATATTAGTATATTTCTACAACTGCATCACTCACTCTCTCTCTGAATCTCGTCTCCAGATTCATATTCATTCATCTTATTATAACAACTATTTTATACTCCCTTAATTCCCTTGTATTAGAAAGATGGAAATGATGAAGAATAAAGAAAACAAGGAGCTCTTTCATGTTGTTCATAAGGTTCCTTCAGGTGATGGCCCTTATGTTAGGGCCAAGCATGCTCAGGTTTTTTTTTTGTTTTTTTGTTTTTATTTTGCTTCCTTTCTTTCCCCCTTAAATATGTTTTATGTTTGCAGAACTAAACATCTTTAAGAAACTGGTTTCTTGATTTATTGGAAGTTAACCTTTTCCGACCCATTGGCGGATTTAGTGGCGCAATGGTGTTCACTCGAACACTCTTGTCGAAAAATTATATTATATACATAAGTCAAAATCTATTGTTTACCTCTATATAGTAAGTTTTGAATATTTTTAACACAATTCAAAAGTGTAATTTAGTGGTGAAGGAGGTTCAAAATCTACATAAGTTCATGGTACAATTCCCACTAGTTTTGAACCTGTGGAGATCTTGCATCCGCCTCCGACCAAGGAGCTAAGTTTATTTGATAAAATATTGCTGTGTTAGTGATGGTCCAACCAAAATTAAATGGAAAAAAGAAAGAGGAGAGAGAGAGAGAGTAATTTGCTAAATTATGCAGATTCATTATTTAGAGTTAGTTTTTCAAAATGAGTATTATACGCCACGGCTAAAAGAGTTAGATGTTAAATTATTCTTAATTAACTATTTAATGTGAAGAGTAAAAAAAAGTTTGTAGGGATATGTATATAAGAGTTATTTTGTAAAAATAAATTAGATTCTTTCTTAATTATATAACTGGACATTTATTTTGAATCAAAATAAAAAATCAAATTGGATACTTATTTTAAATCAAAATAAAAAATTAAATTAGACACTTATTATGAACTAGAGGGAATATGTCCGGCTAAACTATTTTGGCTGCACTTTCATGGTTACCGACAAGAGAGAGCAAGCTTTACCTATCCAAGAGAGAATGAATGGTTAAAAATTAAAATCCAAGCTTGGTCAAAGCTGCTAAATCTAGTGCTTTATTATGAACTCAAATTAATGCTCAAAATGAGAACTCAATGGATTTTTCTCTTTTGTCTTTTTTTGTTCTTCTTTCCCCTCTATTATTGCTTCTTAATTTCTTTACAAAAGATGAACATAACTTGCGAGAATAATGCATCATATTCCTAGCCACACAGCTTTCTTAGATCGTAATTAAATATCTAGTTAATTATATGAATATTGGTAATAAATAGCTCCAAATATATGCACATGCGAAGCAAGACAGCCCGACCAATTTTGTAGTCTAAAGTCAAGCTTTATGAGGGGCTTAATTTTTTTGTCAATAAAAAATATTTTATATTATCTATTTTCTAACTTTATAGATGCAAAGTTATTAATTTTATTAATCAATTTCTCCTAATAAGTCTTTCCCAATTAACAATATAGCTAATTTATTTAATATATTTGAGACGTTGTTGATCTTAGGTAAGGTTTTATCAATTTTAATTTTTAAAAGCTTGTTAATTTCCGTTGAAGCAATGGTAAAGGAGTAGTTAACTTTATTCTATAAGTATAGGCATTTGGAAAATAATCAAATCTTTTTATTTGATTGATCGGTATATCAATTAAACTGTTATTTTTTATTTGTACTATTTTTCTTAATATTTTAAATGCAAAAAATAAATCTAAACTATCAATATCGGGTTTATTATTATGATTTAAGGAGCTTTCAAGATGAAAGCAATATATTTTCGTTATAGGAGTCAATATTTTCTTAAGGGGCACAACTTAAAAAGTCATTTATTATGGATCAGAGGAAGTATATATAAAAAGTAATCAACTCTAAAGGACTCGTCAATAGATTTTTGAGATTTCACTATTAACATTCTCTTCAAATTGTTTCTTCTTATATTTACACGTTTCTTATGAAATTCGGGTTTGATATTAATTTTAAATGCAATTTCCTTGGCAGAAATCAAAGAAGTTGCAAATCCTTCGTCTTTATATTTGTTAAATAAAGTAATCAAACTTTTTTACCACGTAAATTTTAATATATATATATATATATATATATATATATATATATATATATATATATATATATATATATAGAGGGGCAATTAGGTGTAACAAAAAAAATGGGGCCTCCACATTTCTAAATTTAGAGATTCTTTTTAGAGATAATTCAGTTTTAAACTATCCATTTTACCCTTAATAAGAAGCTTTTATAAATACCCAAAAGTCATAATCCCATAAAGCTTTATCCCTAAAGCTTTTAAAACTACAAATTTTAAAAACAATTCTTTTTTTCTTAAATCTCGTGACGAGTCAAACTATCTCATTTAATTTAAAACGCATAAAGTAGTAGTTAAGCTTTACTCATCGTTGCTATGTTGACTTTAGCTTCATTGTTTGATAGGAACTTTTAGTCTGGATAGAGATTTATATGTTAGTAGAAAACGAAATTTGATCAAGACTGATTTAATTAAATATAAAGGAGATAGAAAGGATACATAAAAATATCCGACCACAATTAGCTTATAATTGAAGTGTAATTTTTGTCATTTCATGGAGTTAGAAATTTTATGGATGTTTCGTTTTATTAATTTGTGTGCATGCTCTAATATGTGAACCATGTGATGGAGATAGCAGTTTTCCTCTTTTACCTGTCGTTTTGTTCTTTTTTCTGCCTTTTTAAATATTTGATGCCTTATTCGTTTTCTCATTAATTTATTGAAAAATATAATTAAACAATAATAACGTTGTAAAACTATAGTATACAATATCCTTTTCAGCTGGTAGAGAAGGATCCAGAAGCAGCAATAGTATGGTTTTGGAAAGCAATAAATGGAGGAGACAGAGTGGATAGTGCCCTTAAAGACATGTGTGTAGTCATGAAGCAACTCCATCGAACTGAAGAGGCTATCGAAGCCATCAATTCTTTCAGATCTCTCTGCTCCCAACAAGCTCAAGAGTCCCTCGATAATGTCCTCCTCGATCTTCTCAAGGTATATCTATATATATACTAGATATGCACCCGTGCGATGCACGGGCCCAATAGTCTATTGTCAATTACACACTTTATACGTCTTTAAGGAAAAAAGAAATGTAATAGGCTTTTCTATAATAACATATAGAACCACGATTACATGTATTGTTATTTATCTTTTGCATTATGTGCATTTTAATTTTTCTGAGATCATATTACTATACCAATCACTTTGAAGCACTTATCGAGTTTAATGCTTTATTATACAGTGATTAGATAATAATTCAAGTATAATTTAAATTATTTCTACATAGGGCCTCTTTTATTTTAATATATTTTTTTACATCACTAAGCCTTAAGTTAATTATTATTAAGTAGTAATTAAAAAGTTAGTTGAGAAATAATTCGTCATATTTTTTTTGATTTTTTAAATTGAATGATATATAGTTTTATTCTTTTAGTATATTCAGTGTGTTAGTGCATTATCTTTTTCTTTTTTTACTAATCATAAGTTAAATATTAATATTATTCCCAAATAGTTGATGAAAAGGTATTTTTTGGTTCTTTTAAATAATAATCGTGATTTTAATTATTAAGAATTTTAACAAGAAACTTTGTGATTTGTTCTATTGGAATGACATAATATTTTTTTCTAGTTTCATTCGATATGATTGAGATACTATTTAGGGTATTAATACAATCATCATCACAATAATAGTATTTGTTGAGACTATTTTAAAAATATTAATTGTATATTTATCTATTTAAATTTTTTTATAATATTGAATTCTAATTGAATAGAGTATGTATTCAACTAACTTCGATCATAGATATTGTATGACGATACTTCTCATACTTCTTAATATATATAATTTTTAAAAGATAGTAATTTCACAAATTAGTTGTCTTCATTTTTACTTCAGATATTCTCAACTCATATTTTTAGAGAGAGGATAATTATTATAATTTTTTATATTCTATAATCAAAGGAAACTTGAAACTATATTTTATTCTTAAAAAAACAATTCCGAATTTTATGAAGTATTCCAATTGAAATTTATATAAAATGATATCAATTGATAATGATATAATAACATTTGAATGTCAATCTACATATAGTATCATTAATTTTTTTAATGAAATCTTCTTTACTGAAATAGTTAATAAATAAAATGATATTTCTTAAGAAAATAATAGAATTGTCATATATAAATGTATGTGACCTTAGTATTTTTAATCGGGCGAACATTTGAATTATAAATTATCAAAAAAATAATTATTCTAGTTCAAAGTACTTGTTGAAAAAAATAATAATAACAATCAAGTAATGAATTTAATAAAGATAGTAAAGGTTGGATGGAAAGTGGGGTCCACCTAAAGAATTTAACAGCTTATCGACACGTTAGTTTTGGTTTTTCGATTATTAAGAACACACAATAAAACTTTTGAGCCTAGTATAGAAACAAACAATGCACTAATATATTTAAAATGACTATTATGTCCTTGGTCAACTCCTCTTCTCTTTTCTATAGAAATATGCTCGAGTTTTGAGATTTCGAACAACTTTCGAACAATGCGAAGTTAACTTTCTACTAGATGAGAATCTAAATTAATCAGATCGAGTTTTGAATATTGGACAATAAAACCAAAAATATATGAAATTACATAGGAAAAGGGGATAAGGGAATTATATACGGATATTGATGGTGAATGTTTGGACAGCTAGCTCACAAAGTGTGTTTCAAATTTCCAATCACTATTTCAGTTAATTTATATTGTCATCTCAATACCTCCCGGATCCAGGATTTAAATATTATGGGTTTAACTTTTAAAAATTTTAGCATTAAACTCATTAGATTTTTTAAAGTTATGGGTTTATATCTACTACTTCCTCCGGTCAATAATAAGGGGGCATTTGCATCTATACCCGCTTTTGGTGCCACTTTTTAACATGTGCCCGCTTTGCAAAAAAAATTGCAAGCGTACCCGCTTTTTCACATAACTTCAGCCGACAGGACTGAAGTTTTTGTTTTGTGCTGGAAAACTTCAGCTGAAGTTTTTGTCTTTGTAACCGAAAAACTTAAGGAGCTTTCCAGCTTAAGTTTTTCAGTTATAAAATAAAAACTTAAGCCGTTTTCAGCTTAAGTAATTCAATTATAAAATAAAAACTTAAGCAGTTTCCAACTTAAGTTTTCCAGTTATAAAATAAAAACTTAAGCAGTTTTCAGCTGAAGTTTTTATTTTATAACTGGAAAACTTCAGCTCTAGTTATAAAAAGCTGAAGTTTTTATTTAGTAACCCGAAAACTTCAGCTCTAGAGCTGAAGTTTCTCAGTTATAAAAGGAAGCTGAAGTTTATTAAAAAGTGGGTACGGGTGCAAACAAAAAGACAAATCGGCTACAGGTTAAAGAGGGGCGCCCAAATAGGGCGCCCATGCAATTTTTACCATAATACGTGTCTTTTTTACTTTTAGCACGCACATTAAGAAAATACTAAATCATATACAAAATTACATAATATGACTAAACTACCCTTATTAAATATTGGGCACATGATTATAATGGCATTTATTGTTCTTCTGCACATAAGGGTAAAAGAGTAAAATCAAATTGAATTTTTTCTTGATTACCTACTACATACTTATTTTGGACCAAAATCAAAAAGTAAAAGAGACACTTATTATGGACCGGAAGGAGTATTTTTGTAATTTTAATGAAGTTTTACACATAAATTTTTACTCTGCATCAAAAGTTATATGTTCAGTTAAACCCGATAATACTACACTACATCCTCCACCGAATAGCATAGGCTTATACTAATACACATGGATACGTATAATATGTGCACAAGCTAAGTTTGATGAATGGTAAAGTGAGTGGACTATTGATTATGCTAAAAAGGTGCATGTGACATTTAATATACAAGACTGGAGTTTGCTCATAGACAAATTGTAATTATACATTTTGCATGTATACAGAAATGTGGAAAAGTAGATGAACAAATAGCACTGTTGAAACAAAAGTTGAGACAGATATACCAAGGGCAGGTCTTCAATGGTAAACCTACAAAAACTGCTCGTTCTCATGGAAAGAAGTTTCAAGTTTCTATTAGGCAAGAGACAGCCAGAGTTCTGGTAATTATACCTTTTACTATTTTATTTAATCTAAAATATTCCCCTGACCTAAATGACAAAGCATGCATGCACAATTGCACATAGGTAAAAGAGTTAAAATATTTATACGTTGACAGTGTGAGAAGAAATTTTATATTATCAGCATACCTATAAGATAATTACCCAAAAAAAGTGGGATATTAGTTACCTGAAAATAAGAGAGGTTAAAATCCAGTTTAAAATAGTATTCTTTAGTAGAATGTTCAAAATAAAAAGAAAATACAAAATATTAGGTACTGCTATAAACGAATGCTTATACTGAGAGTATAATTCCACAAGCTGTAACATGATGTTTACCTTCTTTTACATTATCAGTGCTCAACAATTAAAAAATGGGATCTTTACGCAAATAGCTGGTCATATTCATTGTTTACTTTTTCTAGCCATATATATAGATTATACATTTATTATACATAATTATACATAAATTATGCATACATAATATATACACCAGTTATTTTTTGTTTAAGCGGTTGGGTGGACTGCTATTTGAGTTAATTCACTTAAAAAATGTTACAGGGAAATTTGGGGTGGGCATATATGCAAAAAGGGAATTTTATGGCAGCGGAAGTTGTATACAAGAAAGCCCAAATGATTGATGCAGACAGCAACAAGGCCTGTAATCTGGCCCATTGCCTAATGAAACAAGCCCGGTATGATGAGGCCCGAAATATTCTTGAAAATATTTGGAGAGGCAATTATGCAGGTTCAGAAGACCCAAAGACAAGGAATCGTGTGGAGGAATTGGTGTTGGAATTGGAGTCGAGGCCATTATTGCAAAACATTCCGGGCCTAAATTTGGATGATGATTTTGTTAATGGGCTTGAACAGCTGATAAATGAATGGGCCCCTTCAAGATCAAGAAGACTACCAATATTTGAGGAGATCTCTACTTTCAAAGATCAATTGGCTTGTTGATAATTTTCAATATTCAAATGATTTGGGTAGGATTGTAATATGTTAGTCACTCAAATTAGGTGAATATAAATAAGCTAAAAGTTGTGATCTGTGTAAATTGCAAAGTTTGGGGAAATGAATTGCTCTGCTTTTCGTTGTTGGTTAAGTGGATGTATAAATTAGAGCCCTTTTGAATTGGCTGAATTTAAGTAGCTTTTAAGAATTTGTTACTTAAAGCACAAGTGTTAGAGCTTATTTTAGAAATAAATAATTACGTGTTTGGATAATAATGCTAGAGCTGAAAATAAGTTGCTGGTGTATTTAATAAAAGTGCTTATGAACACATTTTTTTTTATAAGGATTAAAATATCCCTAGAGATGTTAACACTAAAAATGAGTTAATTACTATAAGATCTTTTATTCTAGAATAATTCTTATCTTAATTAATTCGTTAAAATTTCATGGTATAGCCAGTTTTCACATTGGTTAATGAAAAATAGCCAATGTTTACGAAGTCAATAAAAAATAGCCACTAGTTTGCTGCAATAGGGACCGATCCAGTATAATATACGGGAGTTCTAGTGCATTTGTGTACGAACTCCAGTATATTATGTTGGACCGGTATAATTTGCTAACTCCTGTAAAATTTATGGGAGACTGGAGCACCAGTGCTCCAAACTCCAATATATTATACTGGACAATTATTCTTGCTGGAACTCCCATAAAATTTGCGGGAGTTCCAGCATAATTATGCTTGAACTCCCGTAAAATTTGCGGAAGTTCCAGCATAGTTATCTTGGAACTCCCGTAAAATTTACGGGAGTTCAAGCATACCTATGCTGGAATTCCAGTAAAATTTGCGGGCATATTTTTTCAGATTTTGAACAGTGTTTTCGCTTAGATTAAGGTGGCTAAATTTTGATGACTTTTGAAACTTGGCTATTTTTCAACGACCACTGATAAATATGGCTATTTTTGAATTTTTCCCAATTAATTCATGTCTCAAGTCACGTTAAATAAAATTAATTAGACAAATTTTAAAAATTATCTTAGCTTAAATTACTTTATCAAGTTAGATTTTGAGTCAACCTTTAGCACATCCTAATTTACTTAGAAGTTAAGAACGGATGTCCAGCTAACATGGCAACATTGGTATTGGTAAAACACATAAATAACTTAGTCCCAGAATAGTAGGAATAGTTGAAATTTGGTACTGAGTTTTTTTATATTTGAGGAAAATTCTAATTGACAAAACAATGATAATTAAAATTGTCCACTTGCCTTCATTAGATTACATTGAGAATTTTTACCAATTTCCTGGACATCCACTTCGTGATAAGTGGATATAGTTCCACTAAATTTATGAGTAGTTGCCATATGTAGTGAAATTCCACATGTATTACTTTATGTTTTCCTCACTTCTGCAATTGATCTGAAACCTCAATGTTTGTCGATGGAGGAAAGACGCAGGGAATGAAGAACGGGAGAGAAAGAAAAAAATTTAGAACTTCTATTGTGAAGGGCATTTTGTAATAATGAAAAAATATTACGGATAAAAGAGTAAATAACTTGATCAAACCTAACTAGCTTTTAAGCCAACAAGTAATAAGTTGGGTGGACCAAAAAGTATTAAGCCTTTTGATTAAACCAACTAATGATAAGAAGAGCGGTGAATCTTAGTTAAGAATAATAAAATCTAAACAAAATGTTACATGAAGTAGACAAGATGAACGACGTTAGCTAATATGTATGAGCTGATTAAATGCTCATAAATGCACAACATAAATGTACAATGAATATAAATAAATGCGACTAGCATAACAAAAGAAAGTCACTACTCAATTATTGTAAGATTCGGAAAGCTCCTTCCCTTGACAACATCGTAGAAAGAAAGGACATAAGATAGGGTTGAGGAATCTTTGGATCTCGTGAATATAGAACCTAAAATGTATTCTTGAGTAATGTAATCAATGAATAAGATAACTTTAGTATATTCTTTCTAGTCAACCTTTTACAAAGTGTTCTTTCTCATAAACTCCAGATCCTCCTTTTGTTCTATATTTCTTCCTATTTATAAGGGACATTTTCCAAAACCCCTAAAAAGTACAAAGCAAGGAATATCCAAAGGAATATACCTTGTGTCCGTATCTGAACCTATGCTACCTTTATTTCCTCATCTCAGTTGCCCGTCTTTGGTATCAACCGTCTTGAGAGTAGCCTTCACTTGTTATACCGTGGTCGATCCCATCATTTTTCTTGCTTATCCATTATTGCGGAGTCGCCAAATTTAAACATATACAGTTAGTCCCTCACCTTGTTGAGGTTGTGGTCATGCCCTCAATAAGCGGACCTGATTTGCCTTCATTTTTGAGGAATTTGGTTGTTGGATAGACATGGTCGACCAAGATAGAGAGAACGACGTAATGGTAGAGTCGTGATTGGTATGGCTACCTTGGTGTGACATCATAACCAAGCGCGTCATCATTACGTATCTTTTTAAGACAATGTCTGCGTGCCTGCCGCTTCACTTTTGGTGCCATTGACAATCATTTGCTTCCATTCTCGTCCCACCCAACCCAATAAATAGATGGGGTTTTGTTTTTCAGAAGTTTTCACCCTTCCTTCTCCTGCATGAGCATTATTCTCCTTTAATCTTCTTTGCCAGTGTCTTCTTTTGATTTTGCTTTCACGATTCCATATCTCATCCTTACCTAGTTGTTACCTCCTTCTTCAGGTTTAGTATTATACCTTTTATCGTCGAAATGTCACATACCCTTCGCATTCACGATGAAATTTCTGATGCCACTCTGTTATCGGTGGCCCCTCCTTCCGATGGTAAGGATCTCACGGCTGAAGAGGGTGAGAGTTTTCCTACCGTAGAGGAGATAGTCCCTAGAAACCCCTTGTCTAGAAATAATTTTCTCAGGAACCTGCTCCTTCTCCCGGTCAGGTAATTTCCGAGACTGGACCATCTCATATAGCTGAGCTTCGATCTATATATCGCATCCCTTCCCACGCTGAGATAGTGCCGGATGGTGGTGACATCGTGAAGGTCCATCGACCTAGGTATTGTGACTTATATGTCTACCCTTTGTTAATTGGCTATACTATCCACTTCTTCCGCTGGCGGAAGAATTTTGCCAGTTTTAAAACATCTGTCCGGCACAAATATCTCCATATTTGTATAAAGCTTTTATGAAGCTGACGAAGTATGTGGAACTGGCTATTGTGAGGTCGATGTATGCCACTTATTGCATTTATTTTTATTGAGTTTTTACAGATGAACTATGATACACCTGTGGCATCATGGGACTAGTGGGTTGATAGTTGGAATGGACGACAGGACGAATCGGAAGTTTTGGCAAAAGTACTTCTTTATCAAAGCCAAGCACTTGGTGGCGGGCCCAACTGGGTTTCCCGAGTAGTGGAACCATAATCGTAAGTATTTTTGGAATACGCTTGTTGTCTTCTTATCGTTCTTTCACTTTCCACTCATTTGTGGCTTCTTTATTTTTTCAGCTGAGAGGTGTGCACCCTCCTCTATCTTCGGTATTAAAGACTAGGTGCTCGCATGTTGCCTAATATGGCGGATATTCGTGATTGGGCGGTTTTCTACAAATGTTTTACACCGAATGTCCCGTCTAGTAAGTGTCACTTTTGCTTCGACCTTCTGTTGTTTGCCATTATTTGTTGATACGACCTCCTTATGGTGCCAGGTCGACGGGCTTCCAAAAAGAAAGCTCCAGTGCCGACATTTTGCCAGGCTATTGCATCGACGAGGATGCAATTTACTTTAGGTGAGTCCCTCCGTGGAGGTTGTACTCAAGCTTTGTCGGCGAGGGATTCCCCCCACCCCCCAGAGTGTTGCTGCATGGGATGAGATCTCGTCCCGGCATATCTACCATCTAGCAGATGAGTCATCTAATAGAGAGGAGTCACCGTCGAGAAAGAGGCAAAGAGTGGAACTTGGGAATGCCATCATCACTAGTATTGAACCGAAGAAAATCATTGCTCAGGAAGCAGCGCCTGCACGTGTGTCAGGCGGAGGGGCCGTCTTTATGGAAGATGCCATTATGTAGGGGAGGGACGAGGGGGTACATAAATGCAGGGAGCCTATAGGGACCACAGAATGCGGTGCATCATCGGCGGCCAGAGGAGATGGAGTGGTATCTGCGGGGGACAATAACTCTGGTTTAGACATCTACCTAAAAAAGATACGAGCCTTCTTGGATAGGAACCCTTGCGTGGAAGTGAGAATGGAGGTTCCTAACCAACACATCATCATTCACGTGTGTTATGACCTTTTGGCTAACACTGAGAAGGTGGTGACGTCCTTTGCCCCCTAGTGCGCAGCTTCTAAGAATACGGTGCTGCAGACGATGAGTGCTGCAGAGCTATCGCTGAGTATCTCCGGTATGGCTTTGCGAGTAAGTGCCCCCCCCCCCTTTTTTTATGTTTTGGATTTGACTCGCTTACGTAATATACTTATACTGACTTCTTATTTGTATGTTAGACTCTTATAATACGGATCGAGCATGACTAGCTGGAGGATCGGAGGACGGCCATTTTTAAGAAGGTGACCTCCAAGTACAAAGAGTATCGTACCAAGCACTGAATGTTAACCGGCGTCTTTAACCAAAATAGCGAGTTTTAGCTGTTTCGCGACGGGCTCAAATAGAAAGAAGAGGAGTTGGTGAGGAAGTTGAGGAGCTGAAGGAGCAGGATGATAAGCTAATGAAATTCATAGGTCGATGCAGCGAGCTTGAGGCGGGTCTTAAGGCCAAGGACAATGAGCTCGAAGTGAGCAAGAGGGTGATGGACGAGAATGGTGACCTTCAAGCGTGGGTAGCTTCCATAATTGTTGAGCTTAGGCGGAGGGAAATGGAGGTTGTCGCTTTGAGGGGCGAGTTGAGTGTCAAGGTCGAGGAATTGACCCGTGCTGAAAAGAAAGAGTAGAGGCCCTGTCTGAAGCACTAGCCTTAGATAATGCCCTTCGTGTTTGTAGGTCTGAGCGAGAAAATGAGGTATGGAGATATTGATAAGAAGAAAATATCATGCATAAATAAGTCTCATTTTTTAATCCTAATACTAATATTTATATTTTATTTGCAGGAAATACCATAAATAAGTAAGAGAAAATACATAAATGAAGAGAAATGAAAAAGAAAATTACATAAAGGAAATCAAAAGCTTGCATGCAAGCCTGTGAAGACCAACTGCAAACCAAAGTGACGTAAATCTCATTTTGTCAAAAAAACATTCAAGTACACCTATAAAATGGGAACTTGAGGCTACTAAAAAGGGGGGAGCAGAACTTTATATCTCACTTTCTATTTTTAGTTTTAAATATCAATTTCTTTAGTTATTCAGTGTAGGAAATTACTCTAGTTCCCGTTTTTAATTAAATAGGGGAATTATTCTTTTGAATATTTCTTTCTATTTTCTTATTTAATGGGCAAGAATATTTCCGTTGTCAGTATTAACTCCATTATGGAGTAACTTTTCTTGTGTTGGGAGAAAGACGGATCTTAATATTTTTATATAATGGTAGATATTATTCCTCAAATTCACATACTTGAGCTGAAGCTTTTCATTTAAATTTTATATGCTTTATAGTTGGGTGTTATTTAATTTGTTAATATCTATCTACTTCGTACTATATTTTAACTTCTTACTAATTTTGTAATCGAAAGAGGCGGAAGAAGTAATTTAGTTAAATTTGGTATTGATAGATGTTAACTTTATTTTAGTGACATCTAACTCTTATATGTTAAACTTGATTCTACTATTATTTGTAATCGAAAGAGGCGAATATGGTAATTGTCAGTTATAACAAGTAGGGTAACCGAAAGGGACTTACTAAAAAAGGAGCATGTTTCAGCTTAAGCATATATTTCTGGCTCTTTAATGTACTACTTTGACGCTTAATTTGTATAACCGAGAGGTGTGCAATTAATTGTTAACTTAAGTAATAATATATAAATGTAATCGTAAGAGGCATTTATACATTTAATAGAAATAGAAATTGAAGAATAAATATACCTACTGCACATAAAAATATTAAGTGAAGTCTGGATCCCAACATCATTTTATTATATTTGGGAAAAGTAAAATATTTTCTACTACTCTATTCATGCATTTTAACTAATTAATTTACAACTCAACTCTTTCTGATTTTCTCAAATAGTGATTAAAATAAGAAACGTCTGTAGAATAGATAAACCAATCTCTGTGGGTTCGACATCTTTCTATACTATAATTTGACAGAGTACGAGTTTAATTTATACACACGCCAGACACTCGTCAGATATCGACGCTCAATGTGGCAAGGTTAGAAGAGCAGATCCAGGATCTAGAGGTAAAGTTGTCCGGATTGAATGAGAAAGTTGTTGCTTTGAAGGATGAGGAAGTGCGACGGCGGTTGTAGCCATCTACGTCTCATACTTCTGTCGACCCCGTCATGCCACGAGAGTTGTACAAGATATAGATTCACGCCGAGGCTTAGCTTAATGTGTACAAATCCCTAAAAGCTGATGGGACAGTTTTCAAGGTAGAACTCGAGGGTATCTGTGTTAAAGCACGTGTGACCTATGAAGCTTGTGGTTATGCGCCCGATACGCCTGGCGAGGATGAGGTTGATAATGATGCAGACAGGCTCGCCTTCGATTATTTGTACAATGATGAGTACGCTGATGGGAATGACACGACATAAAGACGTTGTACTTAGTTTGTTTTGTCTTGCTATTTTTGTGAGGGCATCTCTATGCCCTTTGTAAAAAGTATTGTAATATGACATTTGTAAGGGAATGATTACCTTTTTGCTATGTGTTCCCGGATTGTCGTTATTTTTTGTTTGCTATGTTGTGAATTCCCTAACTTTATTGTTCACTTGTGTGTAGTGTTTTAGCGTAGTCGATCGTAGATCTTAAAGTAATTCGAGCGAGGTTTGAATGTGTAATAATTCGAGTGAGGTCGAATGTAAAACAATTCTAACGGGGTCGAATGTAAAGTGATTCGAGCGAAGTCGAATGTAAAACAATTCAAATGAGGTTGAAGGTAAAGTGACTCAAGTGTGGTCGAATGTGGAGTGTGAAGAGACTTGGTGGAGAGTAATTAAAAATGTTGCTTTATTTCATTCATTGGAGAATATCTTGGTAGAGAGTAAAAAATATTACTTTATTTCATTCATTGGAGAGTACCTTAGTGGAGAGTAAAAAATGCTGCTTTATTTCATTTATTGGAGAGTACCTTTATCCACGCGGACCAATACTACTCTTACCGCGACTTCTGATACGGCCAAGTATATAAGGAGGCGCTCATCGGGTTCTGCTTTGGCGAGTAGGGGGAGATGATAAGTACGCTTTTAGTTCTCTCAAGGCCTCGATGCATTCTGCATTCCACTGGAGCTCGATGTCCTTTTTGAGCACCTTAAAGAACTTGTGTCATCTGTCGAAGGATCGTGAAATTAACCTTGACAAGGCAGCTATGCGACCCGTCAATTTTTGCACATGTTTCTTGCTGGTTAACACTTTGGATATTCCCTCAATGGCCTTGATTTGGTCGGGATTTACCTTGTGCCTCTTTGTGACACCAAGTGCCCAAGGAACTTGCCTGAAGTTATACTGAAGGCACATTTTTTGAGGATTAGTTTCATACCATACGGCCTCAGTATTTCAAAGGCTTCTTTTAGGTGGTTGATATGATCTTCCTTCCTTTTTTATTTGACCTACATGTCGTCTATGTAAACTTCCATAGTTTTGCCAAGCTGGTTCCTGAACATTTTGGTCACCGATCTTTGATAAGTCACCTTTGTGTTCTTCAAGCCAAATGGCATGACCCGATAACAGTATGTTCCTTTTAGTTGTTGAGTGAATGTGCAATCTTGGGCATTGCGGTAGCATTCATGGACTGTACGTTGTTCACCTTGGATGCTGGATATTTGGGATAGGTAATTTGATTACTTGGTACAGACTAGATGGGATAGCCCTCATGTTGTGTATCTACGATCGCCCTATGATTGCGTTGTAAGTTGTGTCCTGGTTCATGACATGGAATGTCGTTTCTAAGGTGGTGCCTCTAGGCAGGACGGGCAGTGTTTTTTTCTCCTGAGGTTCGTTCGACTGCATCGTTAAAATGCATTAATATTATGCAATGTGTTACTATCTTGTCCTCGAGTTGCATTTGTGCGAGCACTTGAGAATGGATAATACACGCGCCACTTTAATCGTCTACCATTATTCTTTTAACATGAGTATTTAAAATACGTAAGGTAATGACAAGAGCATCGAAGTGAGGAAAATCAAACCATTGCTATCTAACTTATCGAAGATGATACTTTTTTCAAGATCATCACACCGATCGTAAGTGATTGATTGCTTCAGCTTGTGCGTGGTGGTAAACATTATGTGATTGACTGCTGCTGCGTCGCCTCCACAGATGATCATTTGAATTGTGCGGCCAGGAGAGGGAGTCTTTGGAGGGCCGTAGTGTTGTTCTCGTCTGCGGTAAAAGTTGGCTCGCCCTCGGTGACTCATTAACTCCTTCAGGTGTCCCTTGTTAAGCATGTTTGTCGTAGGGCTTTGTAGTCCTCAGTTTTGTGATCTTCATCGTGGTGAAATTCACAAAGAACATTTGACTTTTAGGTACTGGTTCAGACTTCATTTTTTTTTTTGTCACTTCACCTTCGTACCAAGCTTCTCTAGTGCGTACACTACTTCTGAAGGAGAAACACAAAAATTGTGAATGGATAAGAGTAGGGGAATACCTCTTTCATTTCGATGAGTCCCAATGTACGACCTAGACGGCCCTTCCATATGTTGAGGGGATGGTGGAATTATGGTTCTGACATAGGGCTGATGCCTATCTTGGTTGAGGCATGGTCAAGACTGATCTCTCTGACGGTCTTTCATTGGCTCTATTTGGATTGACGTTAAATGTTGGGTTGGATCGTTAAGGTCGTCATTGTCTGCTCTCACCTTGGCATAGTAGGCATTGTGAATGTCTTCCCAAGTGGTGGGAGGGTATTTCATGAGCCTGCTTAAAAGCTTCCTAGCTTGACCTATTTTTGTGCAACCCGTTTTGGAAGGCTTCTACCGTCATCCCTTCCGATACGTTTGGCAATCCCATTCTCACCATGTTAAACCGAGCAAGGAAGTCCCTGAGTCCCTCTCCTGGCGATTGCCTAATGGCGAATATGTCATTCACCCTAGCCTCCGCTTTCTTAGCTCTGACGTGGGCGGTGACGAACTTATTAGCCATTTCTTCAAACGTTGTTATGAACCATGCTAGTAGCTGTGAGTACCAGGTTAGGGCTCCTCTAGTTAGGGTTTCGCCAAACTTTTTTAGTGGCACTGACGGTACTTGCTTTTTTGATAGGTCGTTGCGTTTTACTGCTGTGGCATAGTGAATGATGTGGTCTTCTGGGTCTATGGTGCCATCATATATCTTTAAATACGGCGGCATTTTGAAGGTCTTGGTTATGGAATGCGGGGCTGCCTCCTCGCTATGCGATTGTTCGACGAATCGGCATATCTCGTTTTGGTAGAAGTTTTGGAGCGCCTAGTATCTCATCAACCCTTTTCTTGATGTTCTCTCATCTGGTCCTAGAGTGCCTTATTTTTGTTTTCTATTTCTTCCATTTTCTTTAAGATGGCTGCCGGTGTGTCATTGCCTGCATCAATAATGGTGTAAGTGTAACCAGTTGGGGGAGCTGGTTGCTCATCGTTAGTTGTTATGACATCTTCCGGTGTGGCGTTTCGGTTCACTTTTTGAACGGGTTTGTCGAGTATGTCACTGAGGGTACTTGTCAGATACTCCCCCAATAGTTTCTTCACTACTGGTAGTGTTTCCTCAGTTGTGGATGTGGAAGCTCGTCTTTCACGTGACGTGGTTACACTTTCATGGGGAAGAGGCGGATCACTCTGCCTGGGCGTAACACTTGCCGTCATATTCTCATTATCGTCTCTTCCATCCTTATTGATGGTGTTCAAAATGTTCGTAGCGACATATGCTATTGCTTTCTGTCTTGCATATCCTTTTCCTGCTATTGTTAATTTATGCAAAGCGAGGGAAAGTTGGTTATCCCTTTTTATGATCTAGAAGAAACTAAAATTAACTAAAATGCTCCCCACAGATGGCGTCAAACTATTTGATGAAAAAGTATTAAGTATTTTGATTAAACCAATTAAGGATGAGAAGAGGATGAATCTTAGTTAAGAATAATAAAATCTAGACCAAATGTTAGATGAAGTAGACAAGACGAACGACGTTAGCTAATATGTTTGAGCTGATTAAATGCTCATAAATGCAACAACATAAATGTATAATGAATATAAATAAATGCGACTAACATAATAAAAGAAAGTTACTACCCAATTATTGTAAGATTCGGAAAGCTCCTTCCTAGAAAGAAAGGAGATTAGAGAGGGTTGAGGAATCTTTGGGTCTCGTGAATATAGAACCAAAAATGTATGCTTGAGTAATGTAATCAATAAATAAGATAACTTTAGTATATTTTTTCCGGTAAATCTTTTACAAAGTATTCTTTCTCATAAAGTCCAGATTCCCTTTTTGTTCTCTATCTCTTCCTGTTTATATGGGACATTTCTCAAAAACCCTAAAAAGAACAAAGTAAGGAATATTCTTTGTGTCCATATTTGAACCTATGCTACCGTTATTTCCTCATCTCAGCTGCCCGTCTTGAGAGCAACCTTCAGTTGTTATACCATGATCGACCCCGTCCTTTGTCTTGCTTATGCGTTACTGCTGAGTCGCCAAATTTAGAACTATACATTGGGATTGTCCAACTTATTATTTTGGCTTGTTGTGTTTTGGCTTAAAAGTCAAGAGCTTTTAAGCACTTTTTAAATTTTGCCAAACACTCAAATAAGCTAAAAAGGTAAAATAGCACGATATAGCTAGTTTTCGGACTGGTCATTCAAAACTATCCAACATTTATCAAGTCAATGAAAAATAACCACTATTTTGCTGCATCAGAGACCGGTCCAGCATAATATACTGGAGTTCGGTGCACCTGTGTATGAACTCCAGCATATTATGCTGGACCGTTATACTTTGCTGGATCCAGTATAATATACTAGAGACTGGAGCATCGTCGCTCCAAACTCTAGTATATTATGCTGGACCGATATACTTGCTGGAACTCCAGTATGTTATGTTGGAGTTCTAGTGTACTTATGCTGGAACTCCATCATGTTATGCTGGAGTTCTAGCATACTTATCTTGGAACTCCAGTATAATATGGTGGAGTTCAAGTATACTTATGTTGGAACTCCAACATAATATACTGGCGTATTTTCCTAGTTATGAATAGTATTTTCGCTCAAATTTTTCTTTACATAAAAAGTGGCTAAATTTGGATTACTTCTTAAACTGGCTATTTTTTAACGACTAATTGTAAATCTGGCTATTTTTGAAATTCTACCAGCTAAAAATAACTTAAAAGCTCGTTTGACCAGCTTAAAAGTCAATCCAAACACATCTTATTTACCTCAACTCAAGTTTTACATGACTTTTCCGGACGTCAAATGCATACACACCACGAAGAAGTCGATATTATCGTTACTTGAGAAACACTCTATTTCAACTCTCGAATCAAAACAAAATAATTTAGAGAAAAAAATTAAAGGATACACAAATATACTCACAATCTTTGTATTAATAAAATTACCTTTCATTATATTTGTTTGTGATTGCAGCTGTTTAATTTTCATATTCTCAATCTATATGTGTCGTTCTTATAAATTTTTATGACTAGTATGAATTTATGATGCGAATCTATTAGCCGCCAGACACATCCTACCTTATCACAGTGTGATCCGCCGGCCCACTTTCACCAAAATTATCCTTTTTAGGAAAGTTAAATCGTTGAATTCTTCACCTGAAACTTGCTCACCCTAGACAAAGAGTAACAACTATTGGCGGCTGTCCATCTTATAGCCATCCTATAGTCATACATAGAATCGATCGTCATAAACATAGTCGGGGTCAAAATCTTTGTCAACTACTCCAACCAATAAACACAATCAAGCAAAAATCATCCACAATCCTAATTGAAAATGGCAGGTAAAGAACCAGTTATCATCACAGACAAAGAAGAGATGAGAAAATGGACAAGAACCATGAGATCCAAAAACCATACAATTGGCTTTGTCCCCACTATGGGTTACCTCCACGACGGCCATCTTTCTCTAGTCCAAGAAGCACAAAAACATACTGACCTTATAGTTGTGTCCATTTATGTAAATCCAGGTCAATTTTCACCCAATGAAGATCTTTCAACATACCCTTCTGATTTTCAAGGCGATATTCAGCAACTCAAGTCTGTTGCTAATGGTGTTGATGTTGTATTCCACCCCAAGAATTTGTATGACTATGGGAATTCTGAAATGGGAATAATTAGGTCAGCTGAGAATGAGGGTTTAAAGGTGGTATCTTGTGTTGAAGATAAAGGGATGGGGCATGAAACTTGGATTAGAGTTGAAAATTTGGAAAAAGGGTTGTGTGGAAAGAGTAGGCCTGTTTTCTTTAGAGGGGTTGCTACTATTGTTACCAAGTTGTTCAATATTGTTGAGCCTGATGTTGCTGTCTTTGGCAAAAAGGATTACCAACAATGGAGGATTATTCAGAGAATGGTAAGCTTACTGATTAAAAAGAGTTCATCTTGTTTTGTTTTAAATTGGTTTGTAGATGATCTTAGTTGCGCTCGGTGTTTGCATCAAAATAATGAAATTTAGCTATAAGAAAAGCGATGCTCACAAATTGAGGTAGTACATTATTTAACAGTAATTAAGTGATCAAATTTTATGCTAAAAGACGGATGTTACGCGTAATATTGTTTTGGTGAAAACACAAATGCAGATATGTTTCTTCCTTGTGTGGATAAAGCAATCCAATATGCCCATATCTGTCCTGCTGAAAGTAAAAGTGCTTATTCCATTGGGGAATGTTGAGATGCTGTTTGGTTTCTGTTTCTTTGCTGGTCTTAATTCTTAAACAAGCATTATACTTCAGAGCTGAAGTCTGATGTGATTTTAAATTGATAGTCTCAAAGTAATTCTGTTTCAGGTTCGAGATCTTGATTTTGGGATAAAGGTGATTGGTTCTGATATAGTACGAGAGCATGATGGCCTTGCAATGAGTTCCCGCAATGTGAAACTTTCGCCTGAGGACAGACAAAAGGTGCTTCTTCTATTATCAGTATCTCTTAGCATGATGAAGGAACATGAATTAGGGCAAACATTAGCTTATTCAGAATCAAAATGTATGGGACAATGCATACGCAAAAACTGATTTCTTGCTAAGGCTCTCTTTATTATTGTCTGGCATTTGTGCGAATTGAAACTTTTTTGCTTTTTATACTATTACACAGGCTTTGTCTATTAGCCGAGCACTGTCTAAAGCCAAAGCTGAGGCAGAAAAGAGACAGGTAAACTGCAGAGAGCTGATAAATTCAGCTATTCAAACCATAAATGAAGCCGGTGGAAGAGTTGATTATGCTGAGGTGAGAACTTAAACAATAATAATATCTTTCATATGGATATAAACAATAGAATAGCAACTGGGAACTCAATCACATTAGGAAGAATGGTATGATCTTGACATTTCAATGTCCTCTAGCTGTAAGTTATGTTTGCCAATCGGGAAATACACGAGTACTATTGACTTATCACGACGTATGACCAAGTGGTTTTTTAAGGAGTGAGTATCATAAAGCTCTATCCAGTTACCTTTCCACAACTGAAATTCCAATGAAATAAAAGTCATACTACCGTTTCCTTTACCCTCCTCTTAAACTAGTAGATATATAAAGCAATATTTTGTATGGTTAGCGTCTCAGAAGCTTTGTTCGGACAGTATCTGTGCAGTGTTCCATAATGTTCTCACGTAGCAACATAAAAAGGTTATGAATACAAATAAGTTTTTTTCAAATCATTTTGGTGTAACTGGTAAAGTTGCTGCCATGTCCTCAGGAGGTCACGGGTTCGAGCTGTGGAAACAGCCAATTGCGAAAATGCAGGGAAGACTGCGTACGATAGACCCTTGTGGTCCGGACCTCGCGCATAACAGGAGCTTAGTGCACCAGGCTAACCTTTTTTTATTTCTTGGTCTAGTTATCTTGTTTACCTCATTGCTGACACCTTCTCTGCATCAGATTGTGGAGCAAGAAAGTTTAGAGCCGGCGGAAACAATCAAGAGACCGGTTGTATTCTGTGTAGCAGCATGGTTTGGAAAGGTCAGGCTCGTTGACAACATGGAAATAAATACTATATGAGATGGAGCCACCAAATATATGATAACCAAAAATATAAAAAATGACTTTTCTCAAAGTGGAGGAATCATCTTTCCAACTGCAAGAAGAATATGGAGCACCTACCTAATCTTTTCATACTGCTCTTGTGTTGTCTTGGTTCCTTTTTATGATGAGATGAGAACTATTTCCATTTACCCAAAAAAAAAATTAATGATGAGAACCAGAACCATTATTTACTGATTCTTCGACAAGTCTTATCAACCCTCCTGGCCTCGGCTATAAAATCATTTCTTCGTTCTGACGTTTAACTTTCCTATTTACTCTCTTTTTGGAGGAACGCGTAAAATAGGACATAGAAATGTTGCATTCGTCCCCAGAAAATGCCGGGAGTCCTCCACATTGGCGAAGCCACATGCTTATAAGGGTGGTCATTATAGAAAAATTATAATGTGTACATAGGTAAAATATTACGTTTTAGAGGCATATAATAGATATTGAACGATCTTTATCCTAAGAAATTCACTTTTTTTAATTTTAAACAGAGAAATTCATAGCTTTGGGTCCTACGATGTATAACTTTTAAAATGACTTGTTAGGTGAAAAACACCTTTCCAAAGAAATTTGTTACCACCAAATTTTAGAAAATGGCACGCAAAACAAGAAAAAAGGAGACTGATGTCAATAGTTTGGTACAAGGACAAAAATTCTACGGTTTTCGGATAAAATTTTGTTGTTTGATAGAGACAGAAACCTAGCTCCTCTAGTTCGAACATTTTATAACTTGTCCCTTAATTAGCAGTTAGAGCATGGAAATAAGGTTAGGTCTGGAACAGTTTGTCGAATAAAAAGGTATATACTTATATCACAAGCCAAAATAAACACTCACAATCAGGCACCTTTCCACAATACAAGATGGTTCATACAAGGGAAAAGGGCCAAATATAGTCCTTTATTTTGGCATATTGTCTAAATTTAACCTCCTATGTACTATCTGGTTAAGTTTATCTCTAATTTTATGCTATCCGGCCATATTTACCCTACCATCAGCAAACTGTTAAAAATTACCCCTTAGTCCATAAGATGATCCAAAATCTTCCAAATTATTTTAATTAGTCATTTATTCCTCTTCTTGATCCATTATTTCGAAATAATTAGCATTTGCCTACTTTCTTTATTAGAAAAAAAAATAAGAGATGAAATATTAAAATAACAAAACGATAAGTAAAGAAAGTATAGTAAATTGAAGAATCTAAATTAGGTACGCTTGTCTAAATTCCAACAGTATTTACAACATCCCGCACCAAAAGTATGGAGATTTTGCAAGTATTAATGATAGAAGTTAAAATTTCTTGGAGACTTTATATTGTCGAATTCACTTTTGCTTTAATCAAATATCTACGTATTCTGCACTCTTAAGTTAGTCGATCGAACTATATATTAACCAGACAATAACAAAATATATTCAAATATACATGTACATGCATGATTATCAGTTGCACATAATACACAATAAATAGACCTATTGAATTCTATGGTATGTATATGATTGAAAATAAATAAAATTTTAAACCAACTCCAAACTCATTATCACAAGAAGAGAGGTGGGTGCATTGGCAGTTAATAATATCCATGAATAATTTGTATAATCAATTACCTTTAGCATTCACATCAATGGTAATTTCTGAAAATAGTGAAGCAAGAAGAAAAAGTAATTTAAATAAAAAGAAATTAGGTGATTTTGGGTTACTTAACCGATCAAATGGTAATTTTTAAAAGTTTGCTGATAGTAAGGGTAAATTTGGCTGGATAATATAACAATGAGAGTAAACTTAGCCGGATAATATAACGTAGATTAAATATAAACAACATCCGAAAGTAGAGAGATATATTTGACCCTTTTCACTTCAATACGATCATACTCAGGGACAGAGGAATAAGGCCCACGGGATATTGCTATCTCAATCAAAACAAGCCAGAAATATCAATAAAAGGCTTTCGAATTCTCAATACACTCGACAGAAGCATATCGGCCACACAAAAACCAACAAAATATAGAAGAAACATGATCAAATCACACATAGTGAATTTATCACAAGCGGACCTCGCATAATCCTTTACAATTTAAGTGGACTATTAACTTTCCCTGCAAAACAGCTTTTAAAAGTCCAATCATAGCACAAGATTTAAACTAATTCACATATAAGGAGCGCAAGAAAAAATGATAGCATAATAATGAAGCTGTTCAAATAGAGAGGAGAAAAAGAAAGACACAGTACACATTATTTCTCCTCTGGTTCCTTTGTTTCAGAGTCTTTTCCATCCAGTTCAGAACCAACAAAATCAAGAATCACTATGTAACCTGGTGAACGAGGGAGACTCATTCAATAGTATACTCAAAAGAATTCACATTACAAGCTATACAGGCAGTGTCTCATGATACAGAGCATAGAACAGATGTCGCAACAAAAGAAGAAAAGAATTATAAGGAACTGACATGCCACTGCTACAAAGATTAAGTGTCACAATTTTCAATCAACTTCCAGCCTAGTAAGGATGAGGAACCACACTAATGACAATTGAAACCACCACATACTGACAAAACTATGATCAGAATCAAGGCGATAATAATTCCCAAGACTATAAGCTTGATCTTCATGTTCTGCAACCACATCTTCCTTCTCATTGTTGTTCCTTGTGTCCTGAAATCTTGTGCCTGCAAGAGACAAAAAATTCACTTGAATATTTCATCCTCAGATGGAACAAAAAAATAAAAACAATAACACCAATGCAAGTTCAAAAAGAAGGTAAAGGGAAAAAGAAACAATTAGGTGTAATGATGTAACAACAGCTCACAGGGTCCAGCCCACTGGAGCAAATAAATCATTACCAAGTTGCCTATAAAGTTAAGGGAAGGAGACCACTAGCCGTTGGCCTAATGGATTGCACATAAAGCATAGTTTAACTAAGCGATCCTCAAAATATAAAATGTAAAACAACATAGCCGGATGATTGCCCGACTGTAGTTGCCAGGCTACTATTTGCTATTAATGGCCTGAGCTACCCACTAGAACTTTCTTTTTCTTTTTTTCTTGTTAAAGGTAATTAACCACTAGAAATTTCTTGCAAAAGAAAATATGCAGCTAAATCATTAGCATGTCCTTCAAATTCTAAGGAAGTAAACATATTCAAACCACTTTTAATTTGCTGAAACTAGTACGCCATAGCATCTTGTCACGTGTTATCAATCAAAACGAGGCAAAAAAGTTCATATTTCTTATGACTATAGCTTCTATTCATATATAACTGTGAGATTCATCCATCTACAGCTAAAGACTCAAATATTTCAGTAACGGGACATCGTATGGTCATTTACATACCTGTGAGCGAAGATTCTCAGTCTTATCCACCAAAAGTTCAATCTTCTCGCCACGATCAAGAACCTGCAAGGACAAAGTTTCATCAGAAAACCAAATAAACTTACGGGTTCTAAATCTTCCAGGACCACGACAGTGATATGTCCTCTAAAACAGTATAATCCAATATGGAAGTCAATCTTCTCTACCTTTTCAATGTTTTCCATCATCACACCTTTAACTTCCGAAACCTGAGCCTTCACCTTTGCAAGATTACTGATTTCCTCTGGATGGTCTATACAGTACTGCATTTGTTCCTTCAGTTTGGGCCTGTAAATTATTGTTTTGAATGACGGCGCGTATCACTTTAAACATTAACATCAATAACAAAGGAGAAGGGAAAAGACTAAAGAGTCTGAAAAGAAAATGCAATTTACCCAAACTCCCTGTTTAAGCTGTTAGCAACAGCTGTAGCAGCCTTGCCTCCACCATATTTCTTGGTAAAATCTTCTTTGGTTCTCTCTAGAAATGCAATTGGAATCTGTCTTCCAACAGATTCCACAGCAACAACACAATATGCTGTTTGTACAGAGGGTGTATAACAATGTCAGCATGAAAAATGAGGCGGAAGAAATGGAGCATTACATATTATTTGTCATGTAACCAATCAAGGAAGATAAGAGCATAGAAACAAGAATATGAAGAAAACAAAAAATTATCATGGACAGAATAACCGCCATACCGGAAGCTGAGGAAAACAAAAATATAGAGACTGAACAAAAGGGAATCTTGTCGTTCGACCTTAAATTGACATATTGTCCGAAGTCCCTTCCCCAATTGCAAGGATAGAGAGTCCACAAACTTCTTTGGGATACAGGAGAAATTAAACTAATCAGATATATAGTGCATTTCAATTTGAAAAGGAAAAATAAATAAACCTCAGCTTGAGTTTTATGTTGAAATGCACAGTACTTCATCTATATTGCTAATGTGTTCTTATTAACACATTTTGCAAGCAAATAGACAAGCGCTTAAGGCCTGGAAACCTAGTCAGCACTCAGCAGACAACAATTACTATGGGTAAATCTAAAAGCAGTGTTCAGTCGCTTTCACAATTCAAAACAATCCCCTCAATAAGCAAAACGGACAGTTTACCTTATTGAATTACGATATTATAAATTAAACGTACACTGCAATCTAATCTTGTCAAGTACAAGACAGAGGCAACTAGAAGCTCTATTGAAGACGCTACATATTAATGACAGACATAGAAGAAATTTACACAAAAACAAGAGATCTTCCAAAGTAGTCCATATCTTCCCCTCTGCTAATTATATGGAGTATTCAATATCCCAATTGGGTATGCGTGATTTCTTATATGTTAATAGGTCATGAAATCAAACCGATCTAAAGCATAATAAAGCGTTAACTACACTATATACCAATATAATATTACTTATCAGTATTTTACTAAGATCTAGACTGCACAATTCAGAAATTAAACACAGCAACAGAAGTGAAAGAGATCCAAAGCAAAATTCTGCATTAGCTAAGCTAATTACCACAAAATTAAACTTATTACTATTAAACAGATATCAAGACTGACTATCCCAAAATGGGATACAGCAAGTCAGCAACAGAACAAGGAGAGCACAGAAAAAAGGGAAACGAAAATAAAAAGATGCTAAAATAAGCAACGAAATGAAAGAGATCAAACGAAAAATTCATCATTAACTAAACTAATTACCACAAAATATTTAATTATTACTACTCAATGTTCTATTTAGATCTAGATTGCAGTATTCCGAAATCAATCAAACGAAAATCCAAGGAAAACGAAATAGTCACGCAGCAAAAAAAAGGAATATAGATGCATGAATCAGGAAAATCAATTAACAAAACTATGAGAAGTGAAAAGAGGGAAAATAACTCACTGAAGCCGTCTTCGACGAGATAGTTGAAAGTATGGCCATCACAGCTATAGGTGAACTTGTTATTAGAAGCAGGAAGTTTCTGGAGGCACTGTGAAGCTATACTAGTGAAATTACCCGTAAACTCAGTGTATTCAGCGAGGATCACAGTTCCTCGCGCAACGAAGCTGTAGATCAACGACTGTTGCCCCATTTCACTTGGCTGAAACCAAAACCCTAGCTAGTATAGTAGAGTTCTAGAGAGAGAGAGAAAAAGTGAGAGGAGAAATGGAAAATGTGTATGATGTGAATGAAGAAATAGAGGCAACGGCAAAAGATAAAAAGGGGAAGCGTGATGATGCAGGGGACGATATGAATTTTGATTTTTGGGAATGGAAGTTTCCTGCCTCCTACTTTTCCTTGTGAAGAAAAGCCTTTGCTTTTGCGGAGAAGGGCCTAAAATGCCCCTTAACTATCAGATTTGGTCTAAAAATGCCCCTTATTCACCTATCGGGCCAAATATGTCCTCTGTTAATGTTTTTGGCTCACAAATGCCATTTGAGTTAACGGAAGGACGCGTGTCATCCTCTTATTGGTGCATTCTAAATATTTCATAATTAATTAAAAAGACACATTATTCATACTTGAAAAATAAATAAAAATTTTCTAAAATACTTACAAAAGTTTTTTACTAAAATAAGATTTTTTTTTCCAGTTTTTAACTTTTGTAAGTATTTTAGAAAATTTTTATTTATTTTTCAGGTATGAATAATGTGTCTTTTTAATTAATTATAAAATATTTAGAATGCACCAATAAGAGGATGACACGTGTCCTTCCGTTAACTCAAAGGGCATTTGTGAGCCAAAAACATTAACATAATAGCATATTTGGCCCAATAGGTGGATGGGGGCATTTTTAGACCAAACCTGATAGTTGAAGGGCATTCTAGGCCCTTTTCCGTTGCTTTTGGGGCTTTGGGGTCTGAAATTTCTTTAAAAAACAATTCCTTCTGTTGCATAGAAATTAACGGATTTGCCCCTGCCAAACATATTGCTGCTACTAATAAATTTGGTTGTAAAAGTTTGAAACGGATTTAATTTCTTTTGGTATTGATTACACACGGCTTGTAGTTAAACAATGACATTAAATTTTGTATTCCTGCTTATTTTTCTTCGCATTTGGTCAAATTGGGATTATTTTGTCAAATACTTGAAAGAGAAAAGTAATACAGGTATACTCTGTTTTCTCTAGAAGCCTTATTATTTTCTTCATTTCAAGGTTCTTGGGTGCAATTTGCAAGAGTCAATGCCAAAAATATATTACGGAAATCTACAGCATCTTTTTTATAGTATTGGTTTGGATCAACTTATGCGTACTTGACTATTTCATTGGGTATCAATAATTATTTTTATTTAGATAAATATTAAATAATTTAACCCATCAAAGTTTAGACGTGGATAACCGAAAACTATCTCTTTCAATAATGGTGTAGGACTAAAAGTATCCATTTTGCTTGTCTCATTTTCCATTCAGCATTATCTAAGAGAAAGTTAAAAAAAATAAACTGCTATATTTTTTACTACTTTATGTATAAGTGTAAACTTTGTTTTTTAGTATTTTTTTATTATATTTAATTTATATTCAAATTTTCTTTCTAAATAACTTGTTGGCTCCCTGATACCTGTTTATCCTTTAAATGGATAAGAATCAAATTTATAGGCAGTTTTAAAGATACGTGGATACAACACAAATCATCAAGAATGTTAGATACGTAAATTAAAGATAAAATAAATAACCAAACCAGTTGTCACGTTGTGTCCAGGCTCAAATATAAGCTTAACAATTATTCTGCCCTCGATTCGAAGCCAAAGGTGTATGAAGAATTAAAATAAGAACCTTTCAATAACTAAAATGTAGAGAAACAAATTTATATTGTCTTGATATGCATGTTACAGTGTGTGCCTATTGAATAAAAACTACCCCTTTATATAGTAGGATAGTTTCACCCCTAGTACAATTCTAAAAAATATAAAAATCTTCTTTTTTGTTAATAACCGATCCGCTGTCGATGTAGGCCGAGATCTATGTCGTGATATCTGGTAGGGTGCGGATATCGCGGTACTCTATTATTTGTGTGCCACAATTGTTGCATTTTTCGAGGTCTCGAAACTCATTCTGGCTCCAAGGAAGTGTAAGTATTGTCTTATCGGGCACTCTGTCTGGGCCTCAGTACGAGAGTCTCCAGCTTCGACTTCGATCCCATGAGGTCATGTCATGGCTCCGTTTGACCATCGGGAAATCGGGGTATATGTTACCCCCTAGTTTTACTCGTACACAGATAGTCCCCTCGTTTTCCTAGAGAGTAGGTTTGCCAAAATAATGGGAGACGATAGATGAACCTAGTTCCTTCCCTCGCATGCCACAACCGAGATGACGGATAGGCCGAAAAATCCCATCAGTCGTGTCATTCTGATTTCGTCCACATGTTATTTATCAGCTGGTTGCCTTCGAATGCGAAATGTCGCGTACTTTCCCTCTAAAAGCTTCTACCCTTTGTACTCTTTCTACTTTCCGATCCAAGCTTCCACCTTCGAATTCTAGCGGTTACCAACACTTTCAAACCTTCATAACTTCATCTTTGATCTTTAAATTTTCATAATTGTCCGTAGATTCCTAATCAGATCGTCATCCTACCATCAAAGCTTCATACTCTTTTCTTCAGCCTTCAAACTTGTTTCTTCAAACATTCATATATTTTCTTTGAATTTTCAAATTCTCTTATATAGTAATTCTAAAACTTCCAAATTAGTTCCTCAGCAAGCTGCCTCTTCATCTTCCCACCCGATCATGTCACGACCCGGATTTTCTCCCAACATCGGGATCATGATGGCGCCTACTCGTGGTAGCTAGGCAAGCCACTGTATTCATACTATCCTGATTTTAACACAATTTTAATTAAATAAATGCGGAATACTTTATCATATAGAAATAACTAATTACAAAGTGAAAATCATACTGAAATTCTCTACCCAAGACGTGGAGTCACCAACTCACGAACTATTATGGAATACTACACATAAAAGTCCGAAGGAAATATAACATAATTCTGTTTGTCTCGGAACAAAGAGACTACAGCTAATAACATAAATAAAGAAAGAGACACCGGGCCTGCGGACGTCTGCAAACTACCTCGGTCTCAAATATGATCAACTCCCACGCAATCGATTTATTGCTGCTGCTGCTCCTGATCGTAACCTGGACCTGTGCAAAAACGCACAGAAGTGTAGTATCAGCACAACCGACCCCATGTGCTGGTAAGTGCCTGGCCTATCCCGACGAAGTAGTGACAAGCCTAGGACCGGACACCCACATAAACCTGTGCAATTCAATATATATATGTGTATACCACAAAATAACAAGAAATAACCAAGTATTAGCACAATAAGGAATATCTTAAAGAATTCAACAATTAACTACAGTTAATAAATTCACAAGGAAAAACAATAACATAATGTAAACACAAGTAATATCAATTCAAGAAATAGCAAGCAGTTGCACGGCATCACCCTTCGTGCTTTTACTCTCATCCTCACCAAATAAACAAATAAAGTACACGGCATCACCCTTCGTGCTTTTACTCTCATCCTCACATCCATAGTACGGCATGATCCTTCGTACATGGTTCAATAACGAGGGCACGGCATGATCCTTCGTGCATAATCAATAAATAAACATGGCACGGCATTAACCTTCGTGCATAAATAAATAAAACATGGCACGGCATCACCCTTCGTGCATTATCACTCTTCCTCACCCAAATAACAATCACAGTTAAGGGCAAAGAAAGAAACAACAATTCATAAACCGTCCCATCAAGGGCAATCAATAATTATCTTCACAACAAGTCCCAACAAGGGAGAACAATAACAATTCATCTGTAATATATCTCAAAATAATTATTTTCCAACGACTCACGGTCATACTAGACGCCAGTGTATGGATGCTCGCCACCACAGCCCATACACCGCACTCGATCACATAACACATAACACATAATCCTATTCCCTCGAGCTAGGATAGAACAAACACTTACCTCGAATGCTTATGAACAATTCAATCCGTGGAAATGTCTTTTCTTTCAATTTGGCTCCAATCCAACCGTATCTATACACAATTGATTTAATATCATCAATTCTACTCAACAAACTAATTCTTAAGACCAAATACAACTTTTACAACATTCTGCCCGGAATAGTGAATTTCAACCCCGGGCCCACATGGTCGGAACTCGGGGTTAGGACCAAAATCCGATTACTCATCCCCCACGAGTTCATGTATATGATTTGTTTCAAAATCGGACCTCAATTCGAGGTCCAATTCCCCAATTTATGAAAAACCTATTTTCTAACAAAAACAAGAATTTTACCAAGAAAATCTTTGATTTCTTATGAAAAACATGTTTAATGATGTTAGGAATTGAAAGAATTAAGTAAAAAGTGACTTACAATCGTTTTGATGAAGAAGAACTCCTTGAAGAATCGCAAATGGGTGTTTTGGTTTTGTAAAATGTGAAGAAATGACTGAAATTCGTGGTTTTCAGATCTCTGTGTTCGCATTTGCGAACATGGGTTCGCAATTGCGAACCCCGACCAATTTCTGGAGTTTGAAAAATAAGCTAAGGCTTGGGAAGTTCGCATTTGCGAACATTTGTTCGCATTTGCGAACACTGGCAGTCAAAGGGATGTTCGCATTTGCGAACCAATGTTCGCATTTGCGAACACATGCTGTATAAGGCAGTGTTCGCATTTGCGAACAATGGTTCGCATTTGCGAACCAAGGCAGTATGGGAAATGTTCGCATTTGCGAACTATTGTTCGCATTTGCGAACATAGGTAGCACTGGGGACCTTCGCAAATGCGAACAATTGTTCGCATTTGCGAACAAGGCTGGCTTCGCATTTGCGATCAAGGTTCGCATTTGCGAGCCTTGCCTTACATTGTCCCCTTCGCAATTGCGAGAAATTCTTCGCAATTGCGAAGCCAACAGCTGGGTGAAAAACCAGCAGTTCAAAAATTCAGAATTTCATCCAACGGCCTATCAAATCTTTACCCGAGCCCCCCGGGCTCCAAACCAAACATGTACACAACCTCAAAAACACATTATGGACTTGTTCGTGCGATCATATCGCCAATATCACTTCGTTTTAATCAAATCAAGCCTCAAACTCATGATTTTCATACTTTTGATTTTCAAAACTTCTTAACTTGGAACTCAAGGTCCAAAACATCTCAAACGACATCCAAATGTCACCAAACTTTACGGAAATCACATATATAATATTTAAGACTTGTACCGGGCGTCGGAACCAAAATACGAGCCCGATACCAAGGTCAATTAATTTATTTCCTTTAATAATTACATCAAAAATAATTTCACATAAAAATTCATAACTTGGGCTCTAGGCCTCGGAATTCGACTCCGGACACATGTCCAAGTCCCATATTTTCCTACGGACCTCTCGGGACCATCCAATCTCGAGTCCGGATCCGTTTACCAAAAATGTTGACCGAAGTCAACCATATCAATATTAATATCATTTTTATCCAAATTTCTCATAGAATTCATATTTTCTATCAAAAAATCTTTCCGGCTACATGCTCGGATCGTGCACGTAAATCGAGGCAACATAGAATGAGGTTTTCAAGGCCTCGTAAGCTCGAAATGATTAATTAAATAAGTGATGACCCTTTGGGTCGTCACAATCTCCACCTCTAAAACAACCGTTCGTCCTCGAACGGACAAAAGAAAGAAGTACCTGAGTCAGGAAACAAATGTGGGTAGCGGCTCCGCATGTCAGACTCGGACTCCCAGGTCGATGCCTCAGGAGGCTGACCTCTCCACTGAACGCGCACAGAAGGATAACTCTTCGACCTCAACTGTCGAACCTGCCGGTCTAGAATAGCCACCGGCTCCTCCTCGTAAGATAGATCATTGTCCAATTGGACAGTACTGAAGTCTAACACATGTGTGGGATCGCCGTGGTATCTCCGAAGCATAGATACATGAAAAACTGGATGCACAGCTGATAAGCTAGGCGACAGAGCTAGTCTGTAAGCCACCCCTCCCACTCGTCTAGAATCTCAAATGGACCAATATACCTAGGGCTGAGCTTGCCCTTCTTCCCGAAACCTCATCACGCCCTTCATAGGCGACACCCGGAGCAATACTCGTTCACCAACCATGAAATCTACATCTCGAACCTTACGATCCGCATAAGTCTTTTGCTTGGACTGAGCTGAACGCAATCTCTCCTGAATAGTCTTGACCTTATCCAAGGCCTCCTGAACTAAGTCTGTACCCAACAACCGAGCCTCTCCCGGTTCAAACCATCCAACCGGTGATCGACATCGCCTACCATACAACGCCTCGTACGGAGCCATCTGGATGCTAGATTGGTAACCGTTATTGTAGGCGAACTCCTGCTAATGGTAGAAACCGGTCCCACGAGCCTCCGAAATCAATAACACGGAGCTCGAAGCATGTCCTCGAGAATCCGAATGGTCCTCTCGGACCGGCCATCCGTCCGAGGATGAAATGCTGTACTCGACCGAACACGGGTGCCTAACTCCCGCCGGACCGCTCTCCCGAACCGCGAGGTAAGCTGCGTTCCCCGATCGGAGATAATAGATGCGGCACCCCATGGAGACGAACAATCTCCCTAATGTAAACCTCCGCTAACCTCTCCGACGAGTAGGAGACGAGATACTGGAATAAAGTGTGCTGATTTGGTCAGACTATCAACAATGACCCAAATAGCATCAAATTTCCTCCGAGTCAAAGGAAGTCCACAGTAACGAAGTCCATAGTGATCCGCTCCCATTTCCACTCGGGAATTTCAATCCTCCGGAATACACCACCAGGCTCTGGTGCTCATATTTCACCTGCCGACAATTTAGACACCGAGCGACATACGCAACGATATCTTTCTTCATTCATGTGCCACCAATAGTGCTGCCGTAAGTCCCGGTACATCTTCGCGGCGCTCGGGTGAATAGAATACCGCGAACTGTAGGCCCTCTGCTAAGATCAACTCTCGAATCCCTTCGACATTGGGTACACAAACTCGACCTTGCAATTTCAATACCCCATCATCATCTAGATTTACCTGTGTGGCACCTCCTTGCTGTATCGTATCTCTCAACTCACGCAAATGAGGATCATCAAATTGCCTCTCACGGATACGCTCTAATAAAGAAGAACGAGCGACCGTGCGGGCTAACACCCTGCTAGGCTCAGAAATGTCTAATCTCACGAACCGGTTGGCTAAGGCCTGGACATCTAGAGCTAATGGTCTCTGATTGACCGGAATATATGCAAGACTACCCATGCCGGCATACTTTCTACTCAATGCATCGGCCACCACATTGGCCTTACCTGGGTGATATAATATAGTAACATCATAGTCTTTTAGCAACTCTAACCATCTCTGCTGGCGTAGATTCAACTCCTTTTGCTTGAACAAGTATTGTAGGCTTTTGTGATCGGTGTACACCTCACATGTCACACCATATAGATAATGCTTCCAGATCTTTAAGGCATGAACCACTGCTGCTAACTCAAGATCATGAACTAGATAATTCTTCTCATGTATTTTTAACTGTCTCGAAGCATAAGCGATAACCTTACCATCCTGCATCAATACCGCTCCAAGCCATGTACAAGATGCGTCACAGTAAACTGTATAAGGCCATGCACCCGTAGGTAGTATCAACACTGGTGCCGTAATCAAGGCTGTCTTGAGCTTCTGAAAACTCGCATCACACTCATCTGACCACTGGAACTGGGCACCCTTCTGGGTCAACCTGGTCATTGGCATTGCAATAGAAGAAAACCCCTCTACAAATCGACGGTAGTAACCTGCTAACCCCAAGAAACTCCGGATCTCAGTCACTAAAGATGGTCGAGGCCAATTCTGGACTGCCTCAATCTTCTTTGGGTCCACCTGAATACCTTCCATCGATACAATGTGACCCGGAAATGCTACCGAACTCGACCAGAACTCACATTTAGAAAATTTGGCATATAGTCGGTTATCTTTCAGAGTCTGAAGAACCACTTTGAGGTGCTGCTCGTGCTCTTCCTGGCTGCGGGAGTACACCATGATGTCATCTATGAAGACTATCACGAACGGATCTAAGTAAGGCCCGAATACCCGATTCATCAACTCCATGAATGATGCTTGGGGCATTGGTCAACCCGAAGGACATGACCAAAACTCATAATGCCCATATCTGAAGCGAAAGGCTGTCTTGGGAATGTCAGCCGCCACGATCTTCAGCCGATGGTAGCGACCTCAAGTCTATCTTAGAGAATACCCTCGCTCACTGGAGTTGGTCAAACAAATCATCAATCCTCGGCAGTGGATATTTATTTTTGATAGTCACCTTATTTAACTGTCGGTAATCAATACACATCCGCATCGAGCCATCCTTCTTCTTTACAAATAATACAGGTGCTCCCTAGGGGGAAACACTGGGCCTGATAAAACCCTTCTCAAGAAGGTCCTGCAACTGATCTTTCAACCCTTTTAGTTCCGGCGGGGCCATACGATAGGGTGGAATAGAGATGGGCTGAGTACCCGGTGCCAGATCAATACAGAAATCAATATCCCTGTCGGGTGGCATGCCCGGCAGGTCTGAAGGAAAAACCTTCGGAAACTCCCGTGCAATAGGGACCGACTCAATGGAAGGAACTTCTGGCGCTGGAATCACGAACATAAGCCAAATAAGCTAGACACCCCTTCTCGACCATACGTCGAGCCTTAACATAGGAAATAACGGTGCGAACGGAGTGGCTTGAGGTACCCTTCCACTCTAATCGGGGTGATTCGGCAAGGCTAAGGTGACAGTCTTAGCATGACAATCAAGAATAGCATGATATGGGGACAACCAGTCCATCCCCAATATGACATCAAAATCTACCATATCCAAAAGCAACGGATCAACACGGGTCTCAAGACACCCAAATATAACTACGCACGAACGATGCACCCGATCGACTACAATAGAGTCACCCAGTGGCGTAGCCACATAAACGGAATATCCAGAGCATAGCTGAGCACGACCAAATACGGTGCGAAGTAGGAAGACACGTAGGAATATGTAGATCCGGGGTCGAATAATGCTGAAGCACCTGCGCCACGCACGAGAATAGTACACCGTAATCACGCCGTCCGATGCCTCTGCCTGCGGCTCTGGTCGGTAAAGCATAGAATCGAGGATCCGCACCTCCCCCGCGAGGCTGCGTCTCTGGGACGACCATCAGCCGGCTGACCTCTACCTCTCGGGCTGGACGGTCTCCGCCTCTGCGGTCTCGACCTCCGCCTCTATAATCTCTGCCCCCGCCTCTGGCTGGCTGGGCGGGCTGAGGGTCGACGGGGCACCGAATCGTAGGACGAGGACCTCGCTGCTGAGGGTTGCCCGCTGCTATAGGGCAATTCCGATAAAATGACACCGGGTCGCCACGAGCCAGTAGCAACTCTTGGGCGATGAGGGCTGCTGGTCCCGACGACTCGAATGGCCTCGACGAACACTCCTGAAGAGGTCGAGCATTAATAGGAAGCTGGTGTCTGAATGATGCCCACGAGAGCTGCGATCACCTGGTCCACCGCCTGTGAAGCTCGAAGGGCGGAATGAAAAGGCACGGAGGACCGGCCTCTGTCAAAGGATTCTCTGCTACCGGAGGAAGAACCACCGAACCGACTGAATGACGAGGCCTCTTATACGAAGAATAACCGCCTCCCTAGCAAGAGCCGTCTCAACTCGCGTGCTTGCGTTGGCCGCCTCCCGAAATGATATGTCACTCCCCACGCCCGTAGCCATACGGGTCTAATCGGGCGATTAAGCCCGTCTATAATCTGCGCGGACCCTCTCTCGCTCGGTGGGAAGTATCGCCGCTGCATGACGAGCCAAGTCGATAAATCTCGTCTCGTACGTGTGCTAACGTCGCTAGGTGCCACGATGGAGGCGCTCAAGCGCCTCCGAAGTACATCCCGTCGAGTAGCAAGGAGAAGCTTCTCCATAAATAGTTCCGCAAGCGATCCCGTGATAAAGCTGGGGACCTCGCTGGACGAGTCGAGCAATAATCTCTCCGCCGAGTCTTGGCGGATCCTGCAAGTCTGAGGTATAGAAGTCAACCCCGTTTGTCTCCACGATCCCCATAGTCTTGAGAATCTCATGGCAAGTGAATAAAAAGTCCTGAGGATCCTCTGATGCGGCTCCACTGAATGTAATGGTAAATAGCTTGGAGAACCGATCAAGCCTCCATAACGAATCAGAAGTCATGGCCGCTCCATCGCCGGCATGAGCTGTCGTACCTGACTGAGTGGCCACAGCTGGCTGAACCACTGGTGCCTGAGGCTGAGGAGCTACTGGCTTCGGAGTACGAGCAATAGGAGTTTGGGCCCTCCTCAAACCTAAGAAGTGGCCGGTGCAACTGGTAATAAACCTGCTCTGGCAACGCTGTCCATAAAACCCGCTATCCTGACCAAAGCCTCCCGAAAATCCGGGGTAAATAAGGCCTCTCCTGGGACCTAAGCTGGGCCCACTGAAGCTTCTGGGACTGGAACCTCCTCGCCAGTCTCAATATGAGGCTCCACCTCTTGAATAGCTGCCGGGGGCTGAGCTCTACCCCTACCACGGCCTTCAATGCGGCCTCGGCCCCTTCCCCTCACGGGAGCTGCCTGCTGGGGCTCGGGCTGCTGGTCAGCGGACGAAGAAGCGCGTGTCCTTACCATCTGCGAAAGGACAAAATAGAAATTCAATCAGTAATTGAGGAACAAGTCGCACGACAAGAAAGAACAAATGAGAGACTCTTTCCTAACTCAATAGACTTTGGAGGACAAGTACGGACGTCTCCGTACCTACCTCTCAAACTCTACTAAGCTTGTTCGTGAGTGGTGAGACCTATGTAACCTAGAGCTCTGATACCAACTTGTCACGACCCGGATTTTTCCCCCAACATCGGGATCGTGATGGCGCCTACTCGTGGTAGCTAGGCAAGCCACTGTATTCATACTATCCTGATTTTAACACAATTTTAATTAAATAAATGCGAAATACTTTATCATATAGAAATAACTAATTACAAAGTGAAAATCATACTGAAATCCTCTACCCAAGACGTGGAGTCACCAACTCACGGACTACTATGGAATACTACACATAAAAGTCTGAAGGAAATATAACATAATTCTGTTTGTCTCGGAACAAAGAGACTACAGCTAATAACATAAATAAAGAAAGAGACGCCGGGCCTGCGGACGTCTGCAAACTACCTCGGTCTCAAATATGATCAACTCCCACGCAATCGATTTATTGCTGCTGCTGCTCCTGATCGTAACCTGGACCTGTGCAAAAACGCATAGAAGTGTAGCATCAGCACAACCGACCCCATGTGCTGGTAAGTGCCTGGCCTATCCCGGCGAAGTAGTGACAAGCCTAGGACCGGACACTCACATAAACCTGTGCAATTCAATATGTATATGTGTACCACAAAATAACAAGAAATAATCAAGTATAAACACAATAAGGAATATCTTAAAGAATTCAACAATTAACCACAGTTAATAAATTCACAAGGAAAAACAAAGTATAATGTAAACACAAGTAATATCAATTCAAGAAATAGCAAGCAGTTACACGGCATCACCCTTCGTGCTTTTACTCTCATCCTCACCAAATAAACAAATAAAGTACACGGCATCACCGTTCGTGCTTTTACTCTCATCCTCACATCCATAGTACGGCATGATCCTTCGTACATGGTTCAATAAGAGGGCACGACATGATCCTTCGTGCATAATCAATAAATAAACATGGCACGGCATTAACCTTCGTGCATAAATAAATAAAACATGGCACGGCATCACCCTTCGTGCATTATCACTCTTCCTCACCCAAATAACAATCACAGTTAAGGGCAAAGAAAGAAACAACAATTCATAAACCGTCCCATCAAGGGCAATCAATAATTATCTTCACAACAAGTCCCAACAAGGGAGAACAATAACAATTCATCTGTAATATATCTCAAAATAATCATTTTCCAACGACTCACGGTCATACTAGACGCCAGTGTATGGATGCTCGCCACCACAGCCCATACACCGCACTCGATCACATAACACATAACACATAATCCTATTCCCTCGAGCTAGGATAGAACAAACACTTACCTCGAATGCTTATGAACAATTCAATCCGTGGAAATGTCTTTTCTTTCAATTTGGCTCCAATCCAACCGTATCTATACACAATTGATTTAATATCATCAATTCTACTCAACAAACTAATTCTTAAGACCAAATACAACTTTTACAACATTCGCCCGGAATAGTGAATTTCAACCCCGGGCCCACATGGTCGGAACTCGGGGTTAGGACCAAAATCCGATTACTCATCCCCCACGAGTTCATGTATATGATTTGTTTCAAAATCGGACCTCAATTCGAGGTCCAATTCCCCAATTTATGAAAAACCTATTTTCTAACAAAAACAAGAATTTTACCAAGAAAATCTTTGATTTCTTATGAAAAACATGTTTAATGATGTTAGGAATTGAAAGAATTAAGTAAAAAGTGACTTACAATCGTTTTGATGAAGAAGAACTCCTTGAAGAATCGCAAATGGGTGTTTTGGTTTTGTAAAATGTGAAGAAATGACTGAAATTCGTGTTTTTCAGGTCTCTGTGTTCGCATTTGCGAACATGGGTTCGCAATTGCAAACCCTGACCAATTTGGAGTTTGAAAAATAAGCTAAAGCTGGGAAGTTCGCATTTGCGAACATTTGTTCGCATTTGCGAACACTGGCAGTCAAAGGGATGTTTGCATTTGCGAACCAATGTTCGCATTTGCGAACACATGCTGTATAAGGCAGTGTTCGCATTTGCGAACAACGGTTCGCATTTGCGAACCAAGGCAGTATGAGAAATGTTCGCATTTGCGAACTATTGTTCGCATTTGCGAACATAGGTAGCACTGGGGACCTTCGCAAATGCGAACAATTGTTCGCATTTGCGAACAAGGCTGGGTCAAACAAGGTTCGCATTTGCGAGCCTTGCCTTACACTGTCCCCTTCGCAATTGCGAGAAATTCTTCGCAATTGCGAAGCCAACAGATGGGTGAAAAAAACCAGCAGTTCAAAATTCAGAATTTCATCCAACGGCCTATCAAATCTTTACCCGAGCCCCCGGGCTCCAAACCAAACATGTACACAACCTCAAAAACACATTATGGACTTGTTCGTGCGATCATATCGTCAATATCACTTCGTTTTAATCAAATCAAGCCTCAAACTCATGATTTTCATACTTTTGATTTTCAAAACTTCTTAACTTGGAACTCGAGGTCCAAAACATCTCAAACGACATCCAAATGTCACCAAACTTTACAGAAATCACATATATAATATTTAAGACTTGTACTGGGCGTCGGAACCAAAATACGAGCCCGATACCAAGGTCAATTAATTTATTTCCTTTAATAATTACATCAAAAATAATTTCACATAAAAATTCATAACTTGGGCTCTAGGCCTCGGAATTCGACTCCGGACACATGTCCAAGTCCCATATTTTCCTACGGACCTCTCGGGACCATCCGATCTCGGGTCCGGATCCGTTTACCAAAAATGTTGACCGAAGTCAACCATATCAATATTAATATCATTTTTATCCAAATTTCTCATAGAATTCATATTTTCTATCAAAAAATCTTTCCGGCTACATGCTCGGATCGTGCACGTAAATCGAGGCAACATAGAATGAGGTTTTCAAGGCCTCGTAAGCTCGAAATGATTAATTAAATAAGTGATGACCCTTTGGGTCGTCACAATCTCCACCTCTAAAACAACCGTTCGTCCTCGAACGGACAAAAGAACTCCACTGCACACGCACAGAAGGATAACTCTTCGACCTCAGCTGTCGAACCTGCCGGTCTAGAATAGCCACCGGCTCCTCCTCGTAGGATAGATCATTGTCCAATTGGACAGTACTGAAGTCTAACACATGTGTGGGATCGCCGTGGTATCTCCGAAGCATAGATACGTGAAAAACTGGATGTACGGCTGATAAGCTAGGCGGCAAAGCTAATCTGTAAGCCACCCCTCCCACTCTGTCTAGAATCTCAAATGGACCAATATACCTAGAGCTGAGCTTGCCCTTCTTCCCAAACCTCATCACGCCCTTCATAGGCGACACCCGGAGCAATACTCGTTCACCAACCATGAAATCTACATCTCGAACCTTACGATCCGCATAAGTCTTTTGCATGGACTGAGCTGAACGCAATCTCTCCTGAATAGTCTTTACCTTATCCAAGGCCTCCTGAACTAAGTCTGTACCCAACAACCGAGCCTCTCCCGGTTCAAACCATCCAACTGGTGATCGACATCGCCTACCATACAACGCCTCATACGGAGCCATATGGATGCTAGATTGGTAGCTGTTATTGTAGGCGAACTCTGCTAATGGTAGAAACTGGTCCCATGAGCCTCCGAAATCAATAACACAGGCTCGAAGCATGTCCTCAAGAATCTGAATAGTCCTCTCGGACTGGCCATCCGTCTGAGGATGAAATGCTGTACTCAACTGAACCTGGGTGCCTAACTCCTATTGGACCGCTCTCCAGAACCGCGAGGTAAACTGCGTACCCCGATCAGAGATAATAGATACTGGCACTCCATGGAGACGAACAATCTCCCTAATGTAAACCTCCGCTAACCTCTCCGACGAGTAGGAGACAGATACTGGAATAAAGTGTGCCGACTTGGTCAGCCTATCAACAATGACCCAAATAGCATCAAATTTCCTCCGAGTCAAAGGAAGTCCAATAACGAAGTCCATAGTGATCCGCTCCCATTTCCACTCGGGAATTTCAATCCTATGGAATACACCACCAGGTCTCTGGTGCTCATATTTCACCTGCTGACAATTTAGACACCGAGCGACATACGCAACGATATCTTTCTTCATTCTGCGCCACCAATAGTGTTGCCGTAAGTCCTGGTACATCTTCGCGGCGCTTGGGTGAATAGAATACCGCGAACTGTGGGCCTCTGCTAAGATCAACTCTCGAATCCCTTCGACATTGGGTACACAAACTCGACCCTGCAATTTCAATACCCCATCATTATCTAGGTTTACCTGTGTGGCACCTCCCCGCTGTACTGTATCTCTCAACTCACGCAAATGAGGATCATCAAATTGCCTCTCACGGATACGCTCTAATAAAGAAGAACGAGCGACCGTGCAGGCTAACACTCTGCTAGGCTCAGAAATGTCTAATCTCACGAACCGGTTGGCTAAGGCCTGGACATCTAGAGCTAATGGTCTCTGATTGACCGGAATATATGCAAGACTACCCATGCGGGCATACTTTCTACTCAATGCATCGGCCACCACATTGGCCTTACCTGGGTGATATAATATAGTAACATCATAGTCTTTTAGCAACTCTAACCATCTCCGCTGTCGTAGATTCAACTCCTTCTGTTTGAACAAGTACTGTAGGCTTTTGTGATCAGTGTACACCTCACATGTCACACCATATAGATAATGCCTCCAGATCTTTAAGGCATGAACCACTGCTGCTAACTCAAGATCATGAACTGGATAATTCTTCTCATGTATATTTAATTGCCTCGAAGCATAAGCGATAACCTTACCATCCTGCATCAATACCGCTCCGAGCCATGTATGAGATGCGTCACAATAAACTGTATAAGGCCCTGTACCCATAGGTAGTATCAACACTGGTGCAGTGGTCAAGGCTGTCTTGAGCTTCTGAAAGCTCGCCTCACAGTCCTCTGACCACTGGAACTAGACACCATTCTAGGTCAACCCGGTCATCGGGGCTGCAATAGAAGAAAACCCCTCTACAAATCGACGGTAGTAACCTGCCAATCCCAAGAAACTCCGGATCTCAGTCACTGAAGCTGGTCGAGGCCAATTCTGGACTGCCTCGATCTTCTTTGGGTCTACCTGAATACCTTCCACTGATACAATGTGACCCAGAAATGCTACCGAACTCAGCCAGAACTCACATTTAGAAAATTTGGCATATAGCTGGTTATCTTTCAGAGTCTGAAGAACCACTTTGAGGTGCTGCTCGTGCTCTTCCTGGCTGCGGGAGTACACCGGGATGTCATCTATGAAGACTATCACGAACGGATCTAAGTAAGGCCTGAATACCCGATTCATCAACTCCATGAATGCTACTGGGGCATTGGTCAACCCGAAGGACATGACCAAGAACTCATAATGCCCATATCTAGAGCGAAAGGTTGTCTTAGGAATGTCAGCCGCCCTGATCTTCAGCTGATGGTAGCCTGACCTCAAGTCTATCTTAGAGAATACCCTCGCTCCCTGGAGCTGGTCAAACAAATCATCAATCCTCAGCGGTGGATATTTATTTTTGATAGTCACCTTGTTTAACTGTCGGTAATCAATACACATCCGCATCGAGCCATCCTTCTTCTTTACAAATAATACAGGTGCTCCCCAGGGGGAAACACTAGGCCTGATAAAGCCCTTTTCTAGAAGGTCTTGCAACTGATTCTTTAACTCTTTTAACTTCGGGAGCCATACGATAGGGTGGAATAGAGATGGGCTGAGTGCCCGGTGCCAGATCAATACAGAAATCAATATCCCTGTCGGGTGGCATGCCCGGCAGGTCCGAAGGAAAAACCTCCGGAAACTCCCGTGCAATAGGGACCGACTCAATGGAAGGAACCTCTGCGCTGGAATCACGAACATAAGCCAGATAAGCTAGACACCCCTTCTCGACCATACGTCGAGCCTTAACATAGGAAATAACGGTGCGAACGGAGTGGCTTGAGGTACCCTTCCACTCTAATCGGGGTGATTCTGGCAAGGCTAAGGTCACCATCTTAGCATGGCAATCAAGAATAGCATGATATGGGGACAACCAGTCCATCCCCAATATGACATCAAAATCTACCATATCCAAAAGCAACAGATCAACACGGGTCTCAAGACCCCCAAATATAACTACGCACGAACGATGCACCCGATCGACTACAATGGAGTCACCCACTGGTGTAGCCACATAAACTGGAATATCCAGAGCATAGCTGGGCACGGCCAAATACGGTGCGAAGTAGGAAGACACATAGGAATATGTAGATCCGGGGTCAAATAATACTGAAGCACCTCTGCCACACACAAGAATAGTACCTGTAATCACGACATCTGATGCCTCTGCCTCTGGCCTGGCTGGTAAAGCATAGAATCGGGGATCTGCACCTCCCCTCTGAGCTGCGTCTCTAGGACGACCATCAACTGGCTGACCTCTACCTCTGGCCGGACGGTCTCCACCTCTACGGTCTCGACCTCCACCTCTATAATCTCTACCCCCGCCTCTGGCTGGCTGGGCAGGCTGAGGGTCAGCTGGGGACTGAATCATAGGACGAGGACCTCGCTGCTGAGAGTTGCCCGCTGCTATAGGGCAATTCCTGATAAAATGACCTGGGTCACCACAACCGTAGCAACTCTTAGACTGATAGGGCTGCTGGCCCTGACGACCCGAATGGCCTCCACGAACACTCTGAAGAGGCTGAGCATTAATAGGAAGCTGGTCTGAATGATGCCCACGAGAACTGCGATCACCTGGTCCACCCTGTGAAGCCTGAAGGGCGGAATGAAAAAGCCTGGAGGACTGGCCTCTATCAAAGGATTCTCTGCTACCAGAGGAAGAACCACCAAACCTGCCTGAATGACGAGGCCTCTTATCCGAAGAATAACCGCCTCCCCTAGCAAGAGCCATCTCAACTATGCGTGCTGCATTGGCTGCCTCCTGAAATGATATGTCACTCCCCACGCCCATAGCCATCTGGAGTCTAATCGGCTGATTAAGCCCATCTATACATCTGCGGACCCTCTCCCGCTCCGTGGGAAGTATCACCACTGCATGACGAGCCAAGTCGATAAATCTCGTCTCATACTGTGTAACTGTCATAGTGCCCTGATGGAGGCGCTCAAACTGCCTCCGAAGTACATCCCTCTGAGTAGCAGGGAGAAACTTCTCCATAAATAGTTCCGCAAACTGATCCCATGATAAAGTTGGGGACCCTGCTGGACGAGTCAAGCAATAATCTCTCCACCAAGTCTTGGCGGATCCTGCAAGTCTGAAGGTACCGAAGTCAACTCCGTTTGTCTCCACAATCCCCATAGTCTTGAGAATCTCATGGCAACTGAATAAAAAGTCCTGAGGATCCTCCGATGCGGCTCCACTGAATGTAATGGTAAATAGCTTGGAGAACCGATCAAGCCTCCATAACGAATCGAAAGTCATGGCCGCTCCATCGCCGGCATGAGCTGTGGTACCTGATTGAGTGGCCACAGCTGGCTGAATTACTGGTGTCTGAGGCTGAGGAGCTACTGGCTCCGGAGTATGAGCAATAGGAGTTTGGGCCCCTCCTCCGGCCTGAGAAGTGGCTGGGGCAACTGATAATAAACCCGCTCTGGTAATGCTGTCCATAAATCCCGTTATTCTGACCAAAGCATCCGGAGATCCGGGGTAAATAAAGCCTCTCCTGGGACCTGAGCTGGGCCCACTGGAGCTGCTGGAACCGGAACCTCCTCGTCAATCTCAATATGAGGCTCCACCTCTGGGGTAGCTGCCTGGGGCTGAGCTCTGCCCCTACCACGGCCTCTGATACGGCCTTGGCCCCTGCCCCTCACGGGAGCTGCCTGGGGCTCGGGCTGCTGGTCAGCGGACGAAGAAGCGCGTGTCCTCACCATCTGCGAAAGGACAGAATAGAAATTCAATCGGTAATTGAGGAACAAGTCGCACGACAAGAAAGAACAAATGAGAGACTCTTTCCTAACTCAATAGACTTTGGAGGACAAGTACGGACGTCTCCGTACCTACCTCTCAAACTCTACTAAGCTTGTTCGTGAGTGGTGAGACCTATGTAACCTAGAGCTCTGATACCAACTTGTCACGACCCGGATTTTTCCCCCAACATCGGGATCGTGATGGCGCCTACTCGTGGTAGCTAGGCAAGCCACTGTATTCATACTATCCTGATTTTAACACAATTTTAATTAAATAAATGCGGAATACTTTATCATATAGAAATAACTAATTACAAAGTGAAAATCATACTGAAATCCTCTACCCAAGACGTGGAGTCACCAACTCACGAACTACTATGGAATACTACACATAAAAGTCTGAAGGAAATATAACATAATTCTGTTTGTCTCGAAACAAAGAGACTACAGCTAATAACATAAATAAAGAAAGAGACGCCGGGCCTGCGGACGTCTGCAAACTACCTCGGTCTCAAATATGATCAACTCCCACGCAATCGATTTATTGCTGCTGCTGCTCCTGATCGTAACCTGGACCTGTGCAAAAACGCACAGAAGTGTAATATCAGCACAACCGACCCCATGTGCTGGTAAGTGCCTGGCCTATCCCGGCGAAGTAGTGACAAGCCTAGGACCAGACACCCACATAAACCTGTGCAATTCAATATGTATATGTGTACCACAAAATAACAAGAAATAATCAAGTATTAACACAATAAGGAATATCTTAAAGAATTCGACAATTAACTACAGTTAATAAATTCACAAGGAAAAACAATAACATAATGTAAACACAAGTAATATCAATTCAAGAAATAGCAAGCAGTTGCACGGCATCACCCTTCGTGCTTTTACTCTCATCCTCACCAAATAAACAAATAAAGTACACGGCATCACCCTTCGTGCTTTTACTCTCATCCTCACATCCATAGTACGGCATGATCCTTCGTACATGGTTCAATAACGGGGCACGGCATGATCCTTCGTGCATAATCAATAAAACATGGCACGGCATTAACCTTCGTGCATAAATAAATAAACATGGCACGGCATCACCCTTCGTGCATTATCACTCTTCCTCACCCAAATAACAATCACAGTTAAGGGCAAAGAAAGAAACAGCAATTCATAAACCGTCCCATCAAAGGCAATCAATAATTATCTTCACAACAAGTCCCAACAAGGGAGAACAATACAATTCATCTGTAATATATCTCAAAATAATCAATTTTTCAACGACTCACGGTCATACTAGACGCCAGTGTATGGATGCTCGTCACCACGACCCATACACCGCACTCGATCACATAACACATAACACATAATCCTATTCCCTCAAGCTAGGATAGAACAAACACTTACCTCGAATGCTTATGAACAATTCAATCCGTGGAAATGTCTTTTCTTTCAATTTGGCTCCAATCCAACCGTATCTATACACAATTGATTTAATATCATCAATTCTACTCAACAAACTAATTCTTAAGACCAAATACAACTTTTACAACATTCTGCCCGGAATAGTGAATTTCAACCCCGGGCCCACATGGTCGGAACTCGGGGTTAGGACCAAAATCCGGTTACCCATCCCCCCACGAGTTCATGTATATAATTTGTTTCAAAATCGGACCTCAATTCGAGGTCCAATTCCCAATTTATGAAAAACCTATTTTCTAACAAAAACAAGAATTTTACCAAGAAAATCTTTGATTTCTTATGAAAAACATGTTTAATGATGTTAGGAATTGAAACAATTAAGTAAAAAGTGACTTACAATTGTTTTGATGAAGAAGAACTCCTTGAAGAATCGCAAATGGGTGTTTTGGTTTTGTAAAATGTGAAGAAATGACTGAAATTCGTGGTTTTCAGGTCTCTGTGTTCGCATTTGCGAACATGGGTTCGCAATTGCGAACCCCGACCAATTTCTGGAGTTTGAAAAATAAGCTAAGGCTGGGAAGTTCGCATTTGCGAACATTTGTTCGCATTTGCGAACACTGGCAGTCAAAGGGATTTTCGCATTTGCGAACTAATGTTCGCATTTGCGAACACATGCTGTATAAGGCGGTGTTCGCATTTGCGAACAATGGTTCGCATTTGCGAACCAAGGCAGTATGGGGAATGTTCGCATTTGCGAACTTTTGTTTGCATTTGCGAACATAGGTAGCACTGGGGACCTTCGCAAATGCGAACAATTGTTCGCATTTGCGAACAAGGCTGGCTTCGCATTTGCGATCAAGGTTCGCATTTGCGAGCCTTGCCTTACATTGTCCCCTTCGCAATTGCGAGAAATTCTTCGCAATTGCGAAGCCAACAGCTGGGTGAAAAACCAGCAGTTCAAAAATTCAGAATTTCATCCAACGGCCTATCAAATCTTTACCCGAGCCCTCCGGGCTCCAAACCAAACATGTACACAACCTCAAAAACACATTATGGACTTGTTCGTGCGATCATATCGCCAATATCACTTCGTTTTAATCAAATCAAGCCTCAAACTCATGATTTTCATACTTTTGATTTTCAAAACTTCTTAACTTGGAACTCAAGGTCCAAAACATCTCAAACGACATCCAAATATCACCAAACTTTACAGAAATCACATATATAATATTTAAGACTTGTACCGGGCGTCGGAACCAAAATACGAGCCCGATACCAAGGTCAATTAATTTATTTCCTTTAATAATTGCATCAAAAACAATTTCACATAAAAATTCATAACTTGGGCTCTAGGCCTCAGAATTCGACTCCGGATACATGTCCAAGTCCCATATTTTCCTACGGACCTCTCGGGACCATCCAATCTCGGGTCCGGATCCGTTTACCAAAAATGTTGACCGAAGTCAACCATATCAATATTAATATCATTTTTATCCAAATTTCTCATAGAATTCATATTTTCTATCAAAAAATCTTTCCGGCTACATGCTCGGATCGTGCACGTAAATCGAGGCAACATAGAATGAGGTTTTCAAGGCCTCGTAAGCTCGAAATGATTAATTAAATAAGTGATGACCCTTTGGGTCATCACAGATCACAAATGTCGAGGTGGCCGCCCTCGATCCCCCATGAAAAGCTTTATACCCGGGGGTTGCTCAATCATAGACGACTTTAAGTTGTGAAGGCCTTATCCAAACATGACCGGGGTGAAGGATCATGGAGATACATATGCTCCATTATTGAAGATGTCCTTCCAATAGTCCGAGAGGACTATAAATGGGAAGGCAAAGATGTGGTAGTCCCCGGGCCTAAGGATGATAATACTACCCACGTGGAGGGATATTCAAGTGTTTCCACTTACCCCTTTACACTGGGCTCAGTAGACCCGGGGATTTTGGCCTTTTGCAAGAGGTACGAAATGTGCCTCGGGAAAATCCACACGTCTCTTTGGAGGATCATGATCCTCCTACATTATTTGTGAAAAACACTTAATTTTCTCGGTTCACCCTCGACCACTTACTCCGTATGTACAGTCCCTGAATCTTCTGAGGGTGATTGATCAAGCTTACTCGCCGGACCAACAAGGCTCCCTTCTTAAGCATTGATGAGGATCGAGACTGAGGTTGGTAGGGGCGTTTCTTTTGAGTAAAACCTGAGGATTTGATCCTACCCGGATTCCTACCATTTCTCAAAAAATAGAATGAATCTCGTAAGTGTAGCCTTCTCTTAAGTGTTAAGTTCCCTTTGTTTCATTTCTCACCATTAGTAATTGTGTGGTTGTGCAGTTGTTTCCCGGGTTCCTAATGCGGTCTCTCGGTTCAAGGAGTAGATTAAAGGCATCTGTCAGCAAATGATGTATTTCGAGCGCTCTTGGCGCAAGCTTTCAAAAGTCTAATGGGTGGCCCGTTCTCACGATATGGTTTTCCTTTGAATAGTTATTACTATGACCCAAACTTACATAACGTTACTCTTTCTTCTTTCCTTCGCAGGTTTGCCTAAGACCATCGAACTTAGGCCACTGGAAGGGGACGAGTATGTGCCCTTGTTCGTTGATCCCCCGTTACATGGCATCCCCGGGTTATTACGGAGGATAAGAAGAGAAAAAGGAAGTCATCGGGCTTAGAGGGGCCCGAAGTGAAGATAAAAAAGAGGGCCCTCGGGTCCAAGAAGAATTTCGAGCCCCAGGTATTGGAATCTGACTTACTTTACCAGATCATGAACGAGCCTGAAGAAGATGATATTTTTGTCGCTCATGGATCAACCCTACCAGGGAGCAGGTGTTAGCCGAAGAAAAAAGTCATGAAGCCGATCTCCCAACTCGAGAGGCCAGGATGGAAGCTCAGACCTCCCGAGAAGCTGCTTCCATTCCGAAGGAGGCAACCGGTGTAATAGACATTATTGAGACGCCCTCATATACCGAGTCCATGCTTGAGGAGGCGCAAGCAGGAAAAGAAAATGCTAGTGAAGGAGTTCACGGTACAGACGACCCTCTTCACTCCTTCTTCTATGGCTTGGATTCATTTAATTTGGAAGACTTCAGAGCTGAACGGCTTAGAGATTCCAAAGAAGGACTCTTTTTGGAAGTTGGTAGACCGAGTTTGAGACCAAAATTGATAAACTAGTTTCCTGCTCTGAGTGTGGACCCCGATCGTAAAAGATCTGTTATTCTTACTATCTTGGAGGATGCTCAGGTTCTATCTGCTCCCGTGGGCATAGCCAACTACCTGCAATGCCTGGTGACCGAGGAGGACCAGGCAAAGATGAACGAGGTAGGCGTGTCGTGTCTCTTCAATGAGGCACAACAGGTGCTGAACTGGGTAAGGCATCAATACTCCTTCTTGAATTCCACTTAGCTTTTGATATTTTTTACTATTTTCATTGTTTTGTAGGCTTTGGTACTTTACCATGAGAGGTTCCTCCGGTACCACTCCGGGATCACCCAGCTCGAGTTCAATTTTAAGGAGCAGGCTCGAAAGAAGGATATGTACAGGCTCCTTCATGAGCAACAAAATAGGGCCATTAAGGACATTCAGGCCGAGCTAAACAGGGCTTAGAAGGAAGCTTCGACCTTGAGGCGAGAACATGTCGACTTGGTTAAAAATGTAAAGGTCTCTCAAGTTAAAAACGATGAGCTAGTCATGGTGACTAACAACACAACCTTGCAGGTCCCATAGAAGATCGACCAATTTCGAATCAAGATGAACAATGTCCAAGCCATGGCCGATGGGTGGAAAAGCAAAATGGACATGTTGGCTTCCAAGGAGAAGTTGGTGTCGGTGGAGGTCCAACTTCGAGTGGCGAAGGAGAAAGCTAACAAGTGGTATCAGCTGAATAATGATCTCCGAGCATAGTTGATCTCAACAGTTAAAGAGTGGGATGACCTCGATAGAGAATACGAGGCAGTGCAGTCCAAGTTGGATACAACCTATGTTGATGTCGATGAAATAATGGCTTAATACAAGATCGATGTGGACGCAGCCGAAGCCTGCCTAAAGGTAAAGGCTGAATATATGAAGCGACTATCCCGAAGAGAGTCCCTCGAGGAGATCCACGCCCGAGGTTTTGACTTGTCGAATGGAATCGAGGAAGCCAAAAAATCTTAGGCCGAGGTGAAGAAACTTTACAAGGGCTCTGAAGGTTTCGATTCTTATGAGGACGAGTCTGGCCCTGGTGAAGATTAGGTGTAGATGCCTTAGTAATTTTTTAGTTTTTATCTTATGTACTTTGAGGTTATTTTTATTCGGCCTTTCTACATACATTCCGAAATATATATATAAAATTTTCCCTTTCTGGCAATTTTGAGTCTTTACTTTTTCAGCATCATTTTATAATTTCTATACTTACAATGTTTCTAATGCCATATCATAGAATTAGATGTAGTTACAAGGCTTTCTCTTTTTAGAGGATGGAGCCTAGCTTCGATACAACTTTGTTTGCTCGAGGCTTTAAAAACTCGGTGTGACTGGAAGTTCTTTCAAAATGCTTAAGTAAATTTTAGATGATGATTTTGCCGAGGGTAACCTTTTAGTAGGTTTAGAATCTTATAAAGGTCTTACTTTCTTATTACGAGCTTCGTACATGTCCAACACATTTTTAGGGTGGCCATAACCTTTTTGCATTTAGGCACCGCCTAATAGGTTAGGTGTCTCTGGGATTTGGTAGCCCGACTTGCTCGAACTTATATGTCCTCAAGTAGGGGTATCCCTTGGGCTCGATAGTCCCTGAATAGGGATAGTTGGGCTCTTAGGATCCGAAATTTAAGAGGGAAAAATGTGTAATAGTAAGGCAAATCTTTCTTTCATTTCTGTGTATAAAGTACATAATCGAAAGCATGTAAAAGCTTATATCATGGCTAAATTAGACTATATGGGTATGGTACACTCGACCGTTTGGACCTTACAACGAATCCTAACCATCGAGCCTTAGATTCTAGCATATAAGATTTTCTTCTTTCCTTGTTAAATTTTTCCTAGCTAAGACCCTTAATCTGAAGGTGATGGCCCCCAGTTCGAGGTAGAACTTGAGAGGGCTCAGATACTATTGATGCAAAATAAATGACCATTGACTTCGGTTTGAGACCGACCATCAAATCTAAGTTAGCATGTTTTATTGTTGCTTCGTTAAAAACCTTGCCAAAAAACTCATTTGGGACAAAACCGGTTTAAGGAAAAAAGAGTGCAGAGCTTGCTTTCAGACCTAATAGCCACGTCCATCCTTAGTTGTTTCCTGTAAAAATTTTGTCTGATTCATAATATCACCAAATAGTAATTGAGATTGTACATTAATAGTAGTACCTCTTTTAAGTGTGCCACATTCTAGTTTTTCAGTAGTTATACACGTTTCCTACTTTGAGTTTGTTTGAGCGCTGTCGGTAATTCTAATGACTTGATAAGGTCCTTGCCAATTTGATCCTAGCTTTCTCTCGTTCGGGTTTAGGGTGTGCAATGTTACTTTTCTCAAAACTAAGTCCCCGATCTTGAAGTATCGGAGGTTGGCTCTTCGATTGTAGTATTTTTCTGTCTGTTGTTTCTGCGCGACCAACCGGACCAGGGCGACCTCACGCCTTTCATCCAATAGTTCCATGCTCGTGATCATGGTCTCTCCATTTGACTTTTTTCTCGCATATTGGAACTCGAGGCTCGTTTCCTCCACTTCGACTGGTATTAAGGCTTCGGCACTACAAACCAGCAAAAGTAGGGTGCCCACGGTACTAAGATTTCCTTCCATTTCCCTTTGGCAACGGTCAACCTCTTCTCCTGCTTTTGAAGTATGGTTTTGTTCGTTGATTTCGCATGTCCGTTCATAGTATGGTGTAAGGTGTTGATAGTATTTTCTTTTGATCCTCGAAGAACGTATTTGCCTTGCTTCCAATGAACTCTTTCCCATTATCGCAAATGATTTCGGACGGTATGCCGAATCGATATATTATGTGATCCCAGATGAAGTTAATAAACTCTTTTTCCCATAAGTTCTCGAAAGCTTGAGCGTCGACCCATTTAGAAAAATAATCAATCACGAATAGTATGAGTAGATCCTTACCAGGTGCCCACTGCAAAGGACCGACGATGTCTATTACCTATTTCATAAACGGCCATGGGGGCAAGACTGAGTGAATCAGTTCTCCCGGTTGGTGGGTCATCGGTGCGTGTCTTTGGAAGGCGTCGCATCTTCTTATAAAGTCCTTCGCATCTTTCTCAATTTTAGTCCAGTAATAGCCGGCTCTAATTTATTTCCAAACCAAAGATTTCGCCCCCCGAATGGTTCCCGTTTGTGCCTTCGTGAACTTCTCTCAAGGAATGTTCGGTTTCTCTCGGCCCCAAGCATATGGCTAGAGGGCCGTCGAATGTTCTTCTAAACAAAGTCCCTTCGGCCAAGTTAAATCTAGCAGCCTTTTTACGTAGAGCACTCGATTACTTGGGGTCCGAGGCAATTTTCCAATCTCCAAGTAATCTATGTACTTTTTCCTCCAATCCCAAGTCAAAATTATTGACTTTACTTCAGTGTGGCCTTCTTCAATCACCGACTTCATGAATTGTACTATTGTTCCCGAGATGAACTCATATTGGCCAAAACATCAGCCTCATTGTTCTAATCTTGGGGCACGTGTTGCTGGGAATTGATGCAATGTTGCACATAACTTGTCTAAGTACCTCCGCATCTGTTCCTCTTTACTTCAAACGTTCTGTTGACTAGATTTACTACAAGGAGGGAGTCGCACTTGGCTTCGATCACCTCGGACCCAAGGATTTTAGCTAATTCGAGACCTGCAATAGCCTCGTGTTCGGCCTCGTCGTTAGTCAATTCACAATTCTAGTAGATTGCCTAATTACATCCCGGTAGGTGGTTTCAATACGATATCGAGTTCGGACCCTTTTGCATTTGAGACTTCGTCCCTAAAAAGGGTCCAAATTCTTGAGGTAGTTCTAGAGGTTAACAATAATTCCCTTTTGACTTCGGGTATTAAGGCCGGCGTAAAGTCGGCCATGAAGTCTGCCAAAATTTGAGATTTGATGGCGGTTCTGGGTCGTTACTCAATATTGTACTCGTTGATCTTGACGGCCCAATTGGCCAAACGGCCCGAGATCTTGGTTTTGTGCATGATGTTCCTTAGTGTGTAGGATGTTACGACACATATAGTGTGACATTAAAAGTATGGTTTTAACTTTCTAGAGGCGCTTAGCAAAGCGAGCACCAATTTTTCCAGTCGAGGATACCTTGTTTCAGCCTCACCTACAGTCCTACTGACATAGTAAATAGGAAATTGCGTACCTTCTTCTTCTCGGACCAAGACTCCACTTACCGCCACCTCGAATACCGCCAAGTAAAGGTACAATAACTCATCCACCTTCATGAGGAGCAAGGGCGGACTTGATAGGTACCGTTTGATTTCTTCCAAAGCTTGTTGACACTTTTGATTCCAGTAGAAGTTATTCTTATTATTCAACAGTGAGAAAACGGATGGCTTTTATCCGAGGATCTCGATATAAACCGGCCCAAGGTGGTTATATGCCCTGTCAGCCTTTGAATTACCTTAACATTGTCCACCATCGTGATGTCTTCTATGGCTTTAATTTTTTCGAGATTGATCTCGATTCCCCGATTGGATTCCATGAACCCAAGGAATTTTCCCGATCCAACCCCGAATGAGCACATCTCCTAGTTCAGCTTCATGTTGTATTTCTTCAGAATGTCGAAGGTTTCCTGTAAATGTCTCAAATGGTCCCCTGCTCACAAGGACTTGACTAACATATCATCAATATAAACTTCCTTTGATTTTCCTATATATTCTTCGAACATACTGTTTATTAGGCGTTGATAGGTAGCACCAGTGTTCTTTAATCCGAATGACATTAGATTATAACAATAGGTTCCAAATTTAGTGATAAAAGAAGTTTTATTCTAATCGTCTGGGTTTATCTAAATTTGGTTATACCTAGAATAGGCATGAGTATCTCATGCCCGACCGTCGCACCGATGATGCGAGCGATGTTAGGTAAATGAAAAGAGTCCTTAGGGCATGCCTTTTTTAAGTCCTTGTAATCTACACATATTCTTAGCTTACTTCCTTTTTAGGCACTACTATTATGTTAGCTAACAAGTACGAGCACTTAACTTCCTGAATGGACCCTATTTTAAGGATTTTAATTACCTCGTCTTTGATGAAATCATGCTTGACCTCAAAATAAGGTCTCCTCTTCTGTTTAATCGAGTGGAACTTCAGGTCCAAACTCAGCTTATGAGTGGTTACCTTCGGTGGGATCCCTGTCATGTCAGGATGGGACCAAGCGAAATAATCAATGTTAGCTTTGAGAAAATTAATAAGTTTTTTCTTGAGCTCGGGGACTAACCCCGTGCCCAGGTATACCTTTCAATCCGGCAGGTGCTTGATCAATATTTCTTGCTCCAACTCTTTGACTGTTGATTTGGTGTCGTTGGTATCATCAAGATCTATGAATGGTCTCGAAACTCTGTGATCTTCCTCCTCATCGACTCCTCGTTCCTCCGATCCGACCAGGACTAGCGTCAGTGATTGCTATTTGACTTCAGCCTTTCTAGTTGGCTCCGTGCTCTTTAATGTCGAAACAGCGAGTGCCGGGAGCACTTCTTCAACCGCGAACATCTCTGTTGCCGTTGAGTGTTCTCCTTATACCGTCTTGATTCTTCTTGGTGTATGGAACTTCAATGTTTGGTGTAAGGTCGAAGGAACCACCCTCATATTGTAAACCCATAGTCTTCTGAATAAGGTGTTATATCTCATATCCCCTTCGATCACATAAAACTTTGTTACCTAGATGGTCCCGATGGTGATCACCGGTAGGGTTATTTCCCCTTTGGTGGTTTCACACGCCATGTTAAATCCGTTTAACAACCGGATTGCTGGCATTATTTGATCTTCTAACCCCAAATGTTCTACACCCCTTGATCAGATAATGGTGGCCGATCTACCTGGATCAATCAATACTCGTTTAAATCAATATTTATTTATAATTATGGATATTACCATTGCATAATTATGAGGCCTCATGATGCCTTCGGCATCTTCGTAATTGAATGAAATGGTTCCCTATGGGATATAGTCTCCGGTGCATTTCTCCCCCGTGATAGATACGTGAATGTATTTTATCATCGTCCCTTGAGGGATATTGACCCCTCTAATGATCATGTTGATGATGTGTTTTGGTTCCTCTTACTCGGTTTGTTTACTGGTTTCCCTATTTCTGAAGTGGTTTTTGGCTCAGTCCCTCAAAAGTTCTCGTAGGTGCCCTTTATTAAATAACGGGGCAACTTCTTCTCTCAATTGATGGAAATCTTCGGTTCTATGGCCATGAATGTCATGATATTTCCACATTAAGTTAGGGTATCTCTAGGTAGGGTCGGACTACATTGGTCGAGGCCACTTGGGATCCTTGATGCACCCGATGGCTGATACGGTGCTGGAAACATCAACATTGAAGTTATATTCTGATAATATTGGTGCCTCCCTGGCCCCAAGTGGCCTATCGAAACTATTTTTTCTCATCAAACATTGGATACTGTGGCTTTGATCGCTCCTCTTTTCGTTCCTCATAGGGTGACATCTAGATCTGTTACCCTTCAATCTCCGTTATACAGTTGATACTGGTCTTGGATCGATCTATGTTCATGATCGGCGAATCTCTTAGACCTGTCAGCGATTCTGATAGGATAATGGACCCAGAAGGGGTCAGAGTTGGTCATCCTCGACTCTGATTTTTGACTGATAACTGTTGTAGACTTCAGCCCAAGTTACCGCCGGGTACTCTACCAAGTTTTGTTTCAGCTGTTGCAAGGTCAAGGAGCTTCGGGGGTTAAGTCTCTAAGTGAATGCTTGAACAACCCAATCATCTGTAACTGGAGGTAAATCCATCCGTTTCATTTGAATTCTTGACACGAACTCTTTGAGCATTTAGTTGTCCATTTGCTTAACCTTGAAAAGATCTGATTTTCTCGTCTTGACTTTGATGGTCCCAAAGCATAGCGAATGCATCAATGGAATTTGGGGATAAGTTGTGGTACCATATCATTGCTCCTTTTGACACAGTTTCCCCAAACTTTTTAGTAACACTGACTCAATTTCATCATCTTCCAAGTCATTACCTTTGATGGCACATGTGTAGGAGGTGACATGCTTATTTGGATCCGTGGTCCGTTATATTTTGGAATATCAGGCATGCAAAGTTTCTTTGGGATTAAGTTTGGTGCCATGCTCGGAGGAAAATGCTTTTGGACAAATTTCTTGGAGTCGAGGCCTTTCAATATCGGAGGTTCTCTTGGGATTTGATGGACTCGAAAATTATATGTTTCTACCTCTCTTATCGTTTGCCTCAATTTTCTTCTCACCTGACTCCACCCGGTTCGTTAATGCTTCAAGCATTTTCATTACCTCGGGGCTGAGACCAGTCTAAATTTCACCGGGCCTTTCGTTGATCTGCTCATTTCTTCAGATATTTTCCTAGGATGGTTCGGGCTTAACCTTACCGGGGACGGGCACAACTTTAATTTTGCAACGGTGCTATCGCCGCCTGTTGGGCCTATAACATTTCGAAGATTACCCATATACTGATCGCATCGCCTTTGGTGCTTCCCGAGCCATTTGTCGGGCTCTTCCATAAACATTGTTATCAGGGTCGAATGGCAGGTTGACGTCGGTAGCCACATGCGAGATAACATCGATTGGGTCTGCAACTGGGACTCCATTGGGATCAACAGGGGGCACCTCATTTCGATGCACCATATTGTTATTTTCACCATGATGGCCAGACTCAGTATCACCGTTCAAGTGAGCAAACTGAGAGTTTGACATTTGTTAAGCTAACTTGAGATCAAAATCTTAAAGAACAAACGTAAAATAGAGTTTCTTATGGAAATTTATGTCAAACCACCACTATTATCCTTGGCTCCATGGCGAGCGCCAAATTGTTTACTTTTAAAATGGATAATAATTGAATTTATACGCAGTTTTAAAGATATGTGGATTAATTAAATACAAATGATCAAGAATGTTATATAAGTGAATTAAAGATAAAATAAATAACCAAATCAGTTGTGACGTTGAGTCCAGGATCGGATCTAAGCTTAACAATTGTTCTGCCCTCGATTCGGAGCCAAACGTGTATGAAGAGCTATGATTAGAATAAGAATCTTTCAATAACTAGAAAGCAGAGAAACAAGTTTGTATTGTCTTGATATGCGTGTTACATTGTGTGCCTATTGTATAAAGCTACCCTATTTATATAGTAGGAGAGTTTCACCCCTACTATAATTCTGAGAAAGGTAAAATCTTCTTTTTTATTAATCAATGATTCGCTGCCGATTTAGTGCGAGATCTGCATTGTGATTACGATGGGGGTGCAAATATCGTGGCCCTCTATTAGTCGTGTGCCACCATTATCGTGTTTTTTGAGGTCTCGAAACTCATTCCGGGTCCGGGGAAGTGTTGTCTTATTGGGCACTCCGTTTGGGCCTCAGTGCGAGACGTCTCCAGCTCCAAATTTGATCTCATGCGGTGACGTCCTGGCTCCATTTGATCCACCGGGAAATTGGGGTATATGTTACCCCCGATTTTATCCGTACACAATACCAATCAATAAGAACCTAGGATGTTTCTGCAAAAGTATATATCTATAAACTCGCAGCTGGATTATCCAAGTTAATTTTGAAGGTCACGTATTTTTATTTTCTCAACCATTAGAATTTGTTTTCTTTCTTGCACATCGTATGAACCCATAACTATGGTAATGTATTACGCGGAACATTTGAAATTTTCACAATACTTGTATACCAAATTTGCTAATGTCAAACCAGGTTTAATATCAAACCCGCGTCAATGTGAAAATTAAATTTAAATTAAAGACACTAACAAAATAAAGAATTTTTAAGTATCACTGAGTATAGTATGTTAATTTATTTTTTATGTTACATATTATATTTGTTATGAAAAACTGTTTCTTGTTACAAGTAAACGGACGTGAAAAATCTATACACCATCAGAGCATAAATTTATACTCTTTGAAAATTTGGTCTATAGTTGACAAATCTTTGAGTCTGATACTTGCATATTATTTAAAATAGATATTAGATGATTTCCTAGCAGCAACGGATAGTACACAATTTTGGACATAATCAACATTCTTATCTCTAACTATCCCATTACCTTGTCCTCCTTTTTGTCTGCTAAAAATGGTCTTGGCATTCATCTTGACTTTAAATTTGTATGGTACTTATTAACATAATATGAGGCGTTAATCACGAGCTATGTATGGCATTGAGTTTATCAATTATTATTGTAAGCTATAGAATAACCTTATGCAGCAGCTTCTAACTAATTTCTTAGTTACATTCACAGATTCATTGTGTTAACTTACCAAAGTTTTTTACTTAAGTTAATTCAAGAGATGATGGATCTAGAATTTTATTTTAAGTCTGAAGGCTCATCACCACACCTTTGGTTGTAGTAGTTATATGGACCTATCATAAGTAGAATTGTTTTAATTATTTAATAATTATATGTGCTGTTTTTTATAATAATGGTATTCGGATTAGTTTGTGCACACTTCAATTATTTCACCACGTAAGATATTCATGATATTTCAGTCTTTGACTGCATTAAATTTATTAATCTAAGATCATTAATCGGGCAATGCAATATTTGCTCTTCTAAAATTTCAGAATAAAATAAATATTGGCTAAATCCTAAATAACAATCTAAAAAATGGTTGTTTGTGTACTTCGCCTTTTGATGAGTACTATTTGGTGTAACCACTAACCATAATGTAGATGACTGAAGTGACATCCCAATTTGATCCTCAAATAACTCCCCCGCACCAAGAACATGACTTAATATTTAAGCCAGCATATGTACCAAATGAATATTTGATGAATGCTGATAACTATGCGTTAACTAACCAGTGCCTAGCTGCAAAATAGTGTCCACGTTCTGGTACTAACATTCGAGGAACCATGGGGAAAAAAATATTAGCAATATCCTGTATTGAATATAGAAAAAGGAAGTATGACGAAAAGGGTATAAAATGGGGTGCTTTGGGCTGAAAATGACACCCATGGCTTACAGTAATTGCCATTACAATTGCTTGTTCGATTGTATTGCCAGATTAATTGCCTAATTAAAGAAGAAGAAGATAAAAAAGTAAAGTTGTCGCCAGTTGCTACATGTCCACACAAATTGAAGAATCCTCCAACCTTAACGTAAAACCATGAGTACTGATGCAAGTCACTTACCATCCTTGTTTATTAGAAGCTTCAAATTAACGGCATT